>JAIUND010001420.1:0-35993 GCA_034699125.1 Gisinianus flammeolus | reverse complement strand
AGCAGCCAAAAGGAAAACTCAAATACCTCTTAATCTAGATCGACGTCTATGACCCGTTATTGTATTCACAACTCCATTTTATTGTAAGTTGACTTCTCCCTCACCATTCAAAAAATAATAATAGACACATACGCGTACAACGTACGTAACTAAAATGCACATTCACTACACTTGATTTCAATTGATGAACACTCACTCTTCTTCTGAATCCATGATAATATTACATTGTATAATTTAACCGTGAACAAATAACTGTATCTATTGAAAAGTTTACTGTTTTCTTTCTTTTTCTTGTTTTCTCTTTCTCTCAACATTATAATCTAAATCTTCAAACTTTAGTAACATTAACATTAACATTTTTTCATCGTTCTTTTCATTAATCATGTACCGAGTCGTACTATTATTATTGGGTTGATTATTGTTGTATAAATATAATAAAAATGTTTGTTCTCTCTATTACATTTTTTCTCCTACAGTCAAGAGATGATGAGATTCATGATGGAAATTCAAAGTTACAAACAACTTTAATTCATATCAAGAATCTACAATTCTTTAAATAAACCTTGATAATTCCGAAAAATACTTTTTCAATATATATATACCATTACGATGACTCTATCATTATTTCATTAAATTCACATACATGAACTTTTAGATTCTTTTTCTTTCATATCTTTATGTATTATGTAGTAATATATGTACACACGTTTGTTTTAACAAGTAGAGCAGGTAAAAATATTGTTAATTGTTACACAGGAGTACGGGCACTATTTTTGTATTGCTTTAATTTCGGAGCTATATAGTAGAACCACTACAATACAGTACATCAATAAATTAAGGATTTCCTTTTCTGTTTTAGTTATGTATTAGGATTCGGGATCAACTTTTCTACTTAAACGCTACGTTCCTCATTTCGTTTTTTATATCATTCTTGATTCTCTATAAGCTAATAGGAACTAAAAAATAATTCAAAATGCAAAACTTTCATTGCCCTACAGACGTATACTTTTGTAACTTAATAGTGGCAACTACAAAAAAGATTCTTTCATCTACTAGAATAATTTAGCCACCAACAAAGTTTTACGTGTACGTAAATTATTCCAATTTTGATTTTTTGTTAGATATATGAAGGCAAAAATTAGCCAATATTTTTCGCATCTTCATACGTTACATTTCACGAATACATAATCGTTACATTATGTAGTACCTCATTTTATTATTACTATACCGAAACTGTACTGTGATGAGTGCAGTGGGAGAGTATGTATCGATGACAAATTGTCATTAACAATGTATATATATAATAGACAGCAGCAAGAATCTTGCTGCAAGGTTCAATCGCTGAAAATTTGAAAAAACTGTTTGCTGTTCCTTGTGTTGTACTGTTATAGATATAACTTATATAGCCCTTCATCGATTACATTATTATGCTACACGAAGATAATAATCAGAATTAAGAGTGTATGGGTAGGTAGGTAGGTAGGTAGGTAATAAGTTTAAATGTAGCTGCCAGTATCTGTGTTTTAAACCCCGATTCTTTTGCAAATTTATAGATCTGACGCATTCCTGTGATTTGTTTTAAATATATTTATATTTGGAATACTATATAGTATATATAGTAGTAACGACATATTATATACACTAACATTTATATAGACTTGTAGTATTTGTTTTTTTTATATAATATCATAATTATCCCCTCAATAATGCAAATATTTACAATGTATGCCTTTTGTATGCTCTGTCGGCTAGTTTTATACTCTCTGACATTTTATAAGGTAATTTTTTAATACGTGTAACTGCATAAAGATCAGTCTCGGCTAATATTGTCATCATGGAGAGAGAGGCTTCCATTTGAATACATCTAATTTGTTTTCTCAACGCATAAATTTTAATGCTAATGATTTTTCATTATGTTTGTGTCAAATAGATTTTTGAAAGATTAGTATTATACATGCATACTGACAAGAAAACTACCTTTCGTCTGCAATCGTGCAAGCTTAATATGAAGATTCCCATCAAATAAATAACACTACATGTAGACAACATGTACACATACACATTTGCATGAAATAATACTTTTTTTTACTTTTATAATCATCCTTCTCAAAATTTCAGGCCACGATTGAACTGAAATTAGTTACAAATGTAGTTTTAGTAGTAATCGAGTGTTTGAGTTTCCAATTTCAAAAGTAAAATTATGTATCCATTAAGTGTGATTGGAAAACAAAAAAAAATGGTTTCTGTCGATGTATGCCACTCGGGAAATTATGAATAAGAATATTTTCTTAAGGTCCAATTTTGTTTCTCTCTCTCATCAGTATTTCCTGGAATTCTTGACTTTCTTGAGAAAGTATAGTGTAGAAGTTTAATGAAGGGAGAATAGAAAACGGAACAAGATAACTACTTTTGACATTGATGTAGTAGAAGTATCCCTTTCTTTGTCTGCATGCTCATATTTCCTCCCTACTGTACTGATAAAGAAGACAACCAGGTACTACTCTACAAAAAAAATCACTTCAGAATTGAAAACAATGAGTTTCAGTGTAATAAAAAAATGTTTCAAAGGTCTAGATCAGTCAGGAGGAAATAAAAACTTAGTGTCGATGTCTGGTGTGTCAGACTCACATTTTCAAACTAAAAGCATTAAATTTTCAGTGGATACAGGTACGCTGCAAAATATATATTGTAAGCTTCCTTGCTTGATAGTAAGTCTTACAATAAAAAAACGATAATAATATTTCTTAGATTTGAAATCACTAACATTTCTGGAAATACTGCTCGGAGAAACAGTCGACTTTGCCATGAACTATTTATGTGAAATTGGTAAAAGTAACTAAACTTCTAATTTTATGTATGAATAAATATTGATGCCTCAATCACATTTAAAAACTTGTGAACTGAATGAATGCATATATAGGTATGTATATACTTTGCTGCTGTCTCTTCTCTACATTGTAACTATTATATAAGTAGATATGAAATCACAGAACAAAGAATTATACAAATTCAAAATAACATAGTAACTATATTTTGCTTCTCAATAAAAAAAATTCCATAAAATCAAACAAATATCGAATCATAATTAAAATATCTTTATACTTCTTTTATCATACTGACAAACTTAAAATTTTACTTCTATGGATCAAAACAATAATTTATATAAAAAACTGTTAAAAATTCTTCGTTATTCAGTTCCAAGTTCCAGGACTCTCTCTTACTCAAGTAATTAATAGCAAATAGTAATAATAATACATCCTTTATATATTTATGTAGCTTTAAAAAAATTAACTTTAGTTAGCTACGCATACAGATACAATATATGTGTACTACTTAGTAGTATGTCCTTTGACTTCAGTAGAATAATAACAGCAATTTATGTATATATGTAATGTATAGTTACGTTTATATATAATATATAGAATAATACTTTTGCAGCATCACTATTCCAATTTGACAGATGAGGCTTTCGGTTCAACTTTCAACTACACAAGTTCAGGATCCTAGCTTTTTCTTTGTATTCTAATTATTATGATTATTTATTCCGTTTCTTCTCCACCCCTCTTTCTTCCTTTCAATTTTTCTATCTCTCTCTCCGTCAATTATTGCCAACATTATTATTGCATTTTACTTGGAAATCGTTTAACTTTTTTATTATTATTATTATTATTATCTACGAATATACTCTGCCATTTTATTTTTGTTTTGGAATTCTACTTTGAAGATATTTCGGAAATGGTCGAAACACTGAAAAGGCTCAATTTTTCATTCGTTTTTATATATTTTATATTATATATATTGTGGAACACTCGTCGACCAAATATTTACAATACTATTTATCTAGCCTTACATATTCAGACATCATAAAAATCTTTTTTCCTTGTTTAAATTAAAATTAAAATATCATGGATATATTACATATATGCATGTACTTGTGTTTAACAATTATCATAATTATTCTTATTTTTATTAAGAAATTTTAACTAATCCTTGAGTGAGATTCAATTCTATCAGTATCAGTAGTGTAAAAGTTTCAGTGTCTTCATACAATGTACATACGTAAACCACCGTCAGTTTCGGACTATATTTTAATGCGATGTAATTGATATTCATAGATACGGAATAAACCATCAATTAACATTTATTTTTATTTCATTTTTAGCCAACACCTGCGTGATCCTCAAAAACAAAAAAAGTCCCTTCGTATTATTTCACCATTTAAAATTGACAAAAAAGTAGTTTCATTCATTCTTTTTTATCCATACACGTAGGAAAATAAAGTTGAAATTTATTCCCTGTCTCTGCATGTATTCAAAAATTGTACGACAGAACAGTGACTTGACAGTTTTTTCTTCAATTAAAATATAAAACGGAGAAAAAACAAACAGCATATTTTGTCATTCCTGTCTAATACTCAAGAATTCTGAGCTTAATGAAAATTTTACTTATGCATGCTACGATTTCACCCAGGAAATAACTCAAGATTAAATTAGTCAGATCTTTTCACTCGGCATTCTATTATGCATCTAGGTACAGGGAAAACATTCAATTCCACAGAGTGGTTAACATTAACAGGCAAACCACAAATGTAACTAGCGGACATCCGCGACTACATTTATACTCTAGGAAAAAAAAGAGAAGAGACAATTATGTAGTAGATTCTCCATCCGTAAAAAAAGTAACAGAAACCAAAGAAGTTGTTGATGGGGAACGGAGAGAATCGTTGGTAGAAAATAACTGTACAAACTCAGATCTCCTTTACTTTTGGTTGTACACAGAGTAAGGGTGTTTGCGAGTTGTAAAATGTCAAATATTTTGCAAGTGAATGAAGTTTCAAAACCTTACTAAGGCTCCTTTCTACATACACCTAGTCAAGTCTCTTGGATTCTGTCAAACTCACAGAAAAAATCTACCTTACTGTCCCACCAAGCAACCAACCGAACAGTCAAGATACCAATGACAATATTGCCGACATGTCAAGTCATTCACTCACCACACATACAAAAAAACATTTATTCAAACGATCCTCTCTATTGTAAATACACATGAATAAACTCCAACCCGAGATACAGAAAAATAGCATCGGCAAGGCAGAAAGTTCTCGAGATTTACAATTCCAAACTCTTTCCCTTGCAATCTCTACAAATCTAAAAAAACCTTTAAAAATAGAAACACAACAAAAACAAAACCAGATGGAGAATTGAATTTACATAAATTACAATTTATGCGTTCATAACTGCATCTTCCTTTAATTAACGTACAAAGATAACAACTTAATATCATTCGAAACCAGACCTACTCAAAAAAGTATAAAAAAATCAACTCGTTCTGACAACATGATCTGACGGAGGAATACGTGTACACATTATATCTAGATCTATATATATGTATAGAAGACTGACAGAATATTACAGATACCTTTCTTCTCGTTCAGCTTGTAGTCTAAATTATAAATATGTTTTTATATATCAGATAATATACCACTCTTTCCCTTCACGGATTGCCAATTATTATTATTATTTTATGATTAATTATGAATATTTATATCATGATTTATTTTGTGTTAAATTTTATCTTTCCACGTTAACAAATACTGAACTTTCCTTCCCTCTGTAGAACTTTCTACTTACATAACAAGAGCTTGAAAATTGTTATTTTCATAGTTTTTCGATCGATCATACCTACATGCATGTTTTTTAAAGATTTCATTAAATTCATTATATTTAAAAAAATAAAGCAAACAAAACAAAAAACATTTTTGCATCACTCTCAGGAACGTTTCACATTTAAATCATGAAAAGATGTTGTAAATGATAGCTTCTTATTCATCTCCTACACCACTTTTGAGTTATCTCAAGCAGCCATACTCAAATTTATATAGTATTCACAATAAGACGACACTTTTAAATGCGAAGAAATATAAATCTGTCAATTCGACACGAATGTACAATGAACAATGAATGAAGCGAAAAATAAAAGTTTAAAACAATGAAAAACAAATTTTTTAAAAGAATATAATGATGACACATTTAACATAGTAGTACCGATGAAAAATTAAAACATGTTAATACTAACATGGATATTATACAATGTGTATAAATAAATATACACGCATATGCTTTGAAAATTATTTCAAGTAGTATTAAAAATTGAATTTCATAACACATGATAAAAATATCTGTAAAAGCTAGAGTGTAGTGAAATACCCATAAATTTAAAACTTGTAATAAAGTTTGTAAACTAAATATTTGAGGTACTCGTAATTATTATTATGCAAATGCATTCGCACTTTGTCCTAACCTTTCAATCTGATATACTATATTTATATATATATCTTAAAGACTATACTTATATCATAATATTATATTCAACCTTAAAATAGTGATATTCTTTATGACTTAACTTATTTCAACTGTATTTTCATGTCCTGGAGTAAAATAGTAGAATACTGAGGTTCAAACGTCACTGAACTTGACAGTGAGCAGTTTTAACAAATTGAAGTAATCCTATCTGATTCATCTTCTTCATTATCATCACAGCTGCATGAAGAAAAGATTCAGCCGTGAAGTTATAGCAGCACTTGATTTGTTTTGTTTCTCTCTCAAAGGGAGTACATTATAGCGACTTGCACTCTTTCAAAAGTCAATAATAGTACAACTGTAGTTGTTGAGTCGCTGTCGGAAATAATAGGTGTTGTTGTAGCAGCAGTCGTAGACGAGAGTGTAGTAGCACTATTAAGTAGATAGGATTTCGTAGAAGACAGCGATGATGGTAAAAGTGTGAAAAGAAGCACATTTACACGTACGCATTATAGACACCTGACCAATCTATATTCTGGAGGCTTGACACATCCACAGAAGCAGGAAGAGTGTACGTCCCGTACGCTGGGTTGTTTGAAAGACTTTGAAGCGCATTCGAGTTTGCTGCATTCTGAAAATTTGTAAGAGTATAGCCATGTAATATTTTCCCTTCGTCAATGTGACGACCAAAGTTAAGCCGGTCATGTGTCTCTCTCACTATTTCTTTCTCTGTCTCACACACTTTCTTTCTCTCTCTCTCTTTCTCTCGACGTAATATAACTTTCCCCTTTCCACCATCCTTTCTTTCTACCACTCACATAAAAAACAATAATGTACATATATATACATATGAAGAAAGAGAGAGATGAATTCACGTTGTTGAGAATTCAAACATAACACAACAACATTGCACAGCATCATAGTACTGTACAGAAAATCTCTTCCACATGCATAATGTTTTCAAAAACAGTTCTAGTCTCTTGAGAAAATGTCTTGAGTTAAATTTTGGACTTACCAAGTTGAGTTGGGTTGGCATGGGATAAGGGGTATACCTATAACTTCCAAGTGAGGGGTAATTTAAACCAGCACCGAGTAGTTTTGAGTAGCTGGCTGCTGCTGCGGCTGCAATTCCTGGATTCATTTGAACTCCACCCAATGAGGCTTGAATATTTTGACCAACACCTGAAATCAAATTCAAACAATACGGTTATTGATCTGCATGATATATGATTGTATAATGTACAATGAAAAATACAAAATAAAAGTTTAAAGCACAAAAGTAAACTATGTAACAAACAAACAACTAATATGTAACCATGAATTCAACGGTGTCACAAAGTCGTATAACTCATATGATATGAGCATGCTTGAAAAAAATTTTGAATCATAAAAAAAGTGGTCGACGCCATCTTAAATTTTTTAGTATTAACAAAAGCAAAAAGATAAGTTGGTAAATTGAAATCTTAGAAAAAGGATGAGAAGAGGACCTCGTTGGGAAATTAAATCGAAAGAAGGATTCTGCAATGAGTTTTCATAAATTTTAGCACGCTTGAATGAGTAAGGATGGGAACCTTGGGCTGCCAGTGAGGAAGCTGCTGACAAAGGAAGAACCATTCTCTTTGCAAGTAAATTTAAACTTGCAACCTGAGTGGATCCAGATCCCGATTCAGAAGTATATAAAAAAAGAAAAAAAGAAAAAATTAAATATCAGACATTTCGGAAGACAACATATAGAAATGTTACATTTCAAATGTAATTACAAATAATTAAATATGTACTTTCTATAGTGTACATTGTACTCAAAAAAAAATATACTTACAGTTTCTTTCGGCTGCGCTTTCTTGCACTCCACCTTTATAAAAATAAATAAAAATGCTGGCAATCAATCTCAATTCTTGACATTGAAAAATTCACTCAACCATTAGTCATGAATACCATACCCATCTCTCCCCCGCCCCGAATTTCTCCCATAATATAAAAGGTCTTTAGAAATTCCATTCGGTCCGGTTCAATAAAAAAAGATCAGATCAATAGCAAGCCACACATCTTACCTTCTTTCCTTTGATCGTATGGAAATGAATCTCACAGATTCGGTCAACTACGTCCTCACTATCAAATGTCACAAAACCAAAGCCCCGATGCCGCTTTGTTTGTTGGTCCATCAACATTACAGCTTCTTCCACCTTAATTTGCAAATGTTTCCAAATTATTTTCACATCAACTACAATTCGCTACAATATACATATGTAATATATACACCTCATTACAATTCTACATACAACGAACCATTGAAGAAACTTCATAGTTCAATTTCATTACATCCACCTGTGCTACATTAGAAATAATGACAAAACTTGGGCTTACTTTGCCAAATTGTCCAAAGTAGGATTTGACTTCTTCCACAGAGGTTTCCTGGCTTACGCCTCCAACAAAAACTTTCTTCGTTTTGTTTGATCTATATTATCCCGAGAAATACAATTAGATTATTTGCATATCTTGCATTTAAATAAAAAAACAGCGTACACCCTAGCGATTTTCTGACCCTGGTACATACATATAGTACGTGATTTGCGATTCTACTCCAATTCTCATCCAGTTCGTTTACATTAATGTTAAATTTTAACACACTCCTATAAAAATATACTCTTAGAAACCCTCATGTATTCTCCCTAACACGGACTAACACTTGTGTCTTATATATATATATATATATATATATAATAAAATAATATATATAGGGTTTATTCGTTCCCGTAATTTAATTTGAACACATACAAAATTAATTCAATCTTTAAAAAAAATTGTGCGTACCCTAGACTGTGTTTAATTTTTTATATTCATTTCTCCGAGAAAAGTCCTGATTCGATGAATGTTCTTTCTTTTATTGCACATTATAAAGTCAAGTAAACGTAAATTTTAAACAAATACCTCTAAAATATTATGTAGAAAGATGGGAAAAAACAGAAAAATTCTAGTTTAATAAAAATTCTACAGACGGACCAAAGCAAACTTGGTTTCTCAACGAGTAAATTAATATCGTACATACATATATATATATATAGTGTTGTTATACTCTAAATACGTCCCCAAAAAGTGTGTTGTACATCAAAAATCACATGGATGATTTGAAGCAGAAAAGCAACAATTTCACTATTGTTATTATGGAAGCATTACCAATTATTTTTGTACACATACATCACCCCGAATTTCTTGTGAATAAGTATTTACATTTTACAAGCTACAAAAATACTGCCTATAGGTTCACTTAAAAGCCGACAATCCAAACTTACCCAGACTTAGATCTAGGCGTTGCATGCTTCGGATCTATACGTTTTCCGTCCAACGTGTGCATGGGTACAGCTAAAACACGGGGAACTGACCCCGCGTCACTGAATGTGATGAATCCGAAGCCACGGCTCCGCTAAATAAACAAAAATTTTCGGATGGGTTAATAATGACAATCCAAAAGCACCGGTCTGTTGTGGAGCCAATTGGAGATTTTAATAAATAGTGTATTATTGATGCTCACTCCCACACGTCCTATCCAGTAGTCTATATACTCTAATATTATTATTATTATTATCATCATCTGTTCTCTTGCTGGGGCTTTGAAATTCAAAACTTGTCGCCGGTAAGATTTTTTTTCTGCACTGTATACTATAGAGCTATTACAGTGTACACGTACAGTGTGTACACAAACAACTTTGCCTTACTTGAGTTATATATATTTTTTTAATTTCACTAACTCACTTTATTTTCCTTATTATATTTATTTACTTGAACCGTTTAAATAATTAATAAATAAAGACTTGATTAAGCATCAAGTTCAAAAATATCCCCTCAATATATATAGAGAGAGATTACACGTACAATTACATTACTCGACTTTTGCCATTGCATTTTCTAAAATACTGAGTGTAAGTCTACATTAGTACAATTACTACGGATGAGTTGCAGCCTAAACTCTTACAGAAAGAAAAGTCAAAGGTACAAATATATATAGGTATATATGTGTGTGAATTAGATAGAAAAACATTTTTTAATTTCCGGAATAGCCGGAATGAGGAATTATTGTCGTCCAAATTACCTGTGTAATAGGGTCCTTCATGACTGGAGTAAATCCACATGAAAACAACAAATTAAGATTAATTGATTAAAGGTACCCATGATCTAATGTTTTGAAATTTTTTTGAAATTGACTTGAAAAAATATACGCGAGGCATTTCTTACCTAGGACATCTAGAACGGCTCCAAATTGGGAAAAATAATCGCGGAGTTTTTCAGGTGTAGTTTGCCAGCTGAGGCCGCCGACAAATAGTTTATTCTCGTATCCAGACACGCTGCCGTTGGATCCAGAACCAGGGACACTTGGAGACGATCTTGCCGAGTTGCTTTCTTCGCCAGTTCCGTTGACGGTATTAATCCCATTTTCAAGGGGCGCCCCTGGTGCCATTCCGTTCACAGTGGTTCCTTCCATCCTACTCGTCAGTTTCCAACCTGCGAACAACAAAGTCCCGCTTGATCAATCCACACTCCTTTTCCACCAGCCAACCACTTCGATCTAACAATCCGTATCGTTTCTTCCCCTTCCCCCAACCCAATTAAGAACTCCATTTCTTACACATGTTTCTCCACTCAGAAAATACCCGTCAGCGAACACACCGATTCCATTCAATCTTATAAATTCAAATTCACACTTTAAATACAAAAAAAAACCCTATGCACATGGCGAGAGTATAAAAGCTTGATACCATGTGAAAAGACGAATGAAGTAAAACTACGGATGGGTTTGAACTCTTGTATGCATACATAAAGGTGTAGACGTATTTAGATACTCTTGTATACATACATAAAGGTGTAGACGTAGATACTCTTGTATACTTTGTCAGTACAACTTCTGTCTAGTGAAACTTATATATACGTAACTATATAAATTTTAGATTTAGTCGACTGCAACTTATCACATAATATTACCAAAACATCCTAGACCTAGAATAAGTACGTTGTTCGTGCATAGATATATATTGTCCCATCATCATGGGCCAACGCACAACCAAACATAAGCAAATGAGCATCCAACCACAGACCTATTTTATTCATAACTGTTTGTAAGGTCTATTGAATTTGCAAATTGCCCATAAGTTTTTTCTCGTTCTTTAAGTCTGTAGTAGTAGTAGTTGGCCAACTTTGAATAGTAATGGTAGATAGTAGAAGAGGAGGAAGAGGAAGACGAGAAGAAGAAGAGAAAAAACTTTGCATACAACAGCATGCATTTGAATTTATCCAGCCAAAAAAAAGAAGCTCACAAAATACTACATAAAGCCAGTGTAGTTATGGTATTATATGTATGTATGTAATAGTATGTATATATATATACATTTTTCGTGTACAACAACTGCATGCCTGTACTCTACTATCTACATACATGCTAATATTTTTATACAATCTATCTCACGTGTCGTATGCACACACACACACACACAGTATATATCTAGTATTATCTAGGTACGATATATTAGAATAAGTAGCATGCTACAGAAATTGTTTAATTCCATTTCTTGTGTTCGTGTTGGCATACTTGTTAACTTAACTTTCATGTAAATCCTTTACCAAAAAAATTCAATTGCGGTTCCTTTACAAAGAAGAAAAATCTCCTATTTTCCCATGAAAAAAGTGCCCATGAGTATGATTGAAAGTCTAATATATCTTATCTTAATATGGAATGAATGAGACATTCCAAATGCCTGAGCAAAGCTATGTTATTATTAGCCCAACGTACAGTTTTCCTCCTTCAAAGTCACATCTAAAAGGTTGGATAAAAGAATTCTCATGTCATCAAATGAGACTGTGAGAGGAATTATTACCGTTTCAGAATAAAAGTGGACTGTCTTTAGATTTCCTAGATCTATAAGTAGAAAGAGAGCGACATAAGAATCTTACCGGTAGTCCCAAGATTGATAGTTATTGGAAAGTTTCACGACGAGAAAATTCTTGGAGGATTTTTGCCGTATCTTATGAGTTATACAAAGCACCACAGATCGCGACTCACCAACAAATTTATTAACATGAAAACTTCACGGTAACAAAAGCAATGGAGCTGCGGCAATACTGCTATAGATACCTCTTGTTTGTATTTGAAAAATATGTAGACAACAAAAGAAAAGAACCAGTTCAAAGAAGAATCACGTAATTCAATTTGACTTTTGTAACAACAATTATAATAAAATGAATAGATATTACAATAGAAAAGGAGGACATATGTTTCTTTTTTTGAAAAATCGGAAATAAATAAGAAAATGTCTAGTACCACTGTCCTGACTCCTGACACACACCACCTGCCTTTTAAATGTAAATGAACGCTGTAGAGTCTTCGCTCAATACTTGCTCAGCTAAAGGTAAAACTCTCCATGGAACGCAAAAGATTTTTGAAACCGGGCAAGTGCTACGATCAGAAAATTCACCACTTGGAACACGAGCTGCTTGCACTACTACGAGTTCCTCTCTGTCTTTACGTTGTTTTCCATCGTCTACAATCCATTGAATACTTTACAATGTCTCCTAGTTGATAGGCCCCCATCATTATACACATTGTCCACATCTACACAAATAAAGCACCCTGGTCTTCCGAAATTCGAGCCCGAGTAAACCATGTCCATCTATAATGGACATAGTTTAATTTGTATAACACTCCAATGAGCCACTATAGATGCACGATATTGACATATTACAAAAGTGGGGAAATGTGTATTGGTTAGAATGAATTGTAATACTCTTCTCTCTCGAACTCGAATCTATGTAAAGTTAAGCCTCGAATTAAAAAAAAAAGAAGTCAGACCACCCATTTTAGTCCAGCTATTCTCATCAACACTGTTGAAGTCAAGGATCTTATTATGTAACATGCTTACACACAATACACACGTAAACCAGTGATAAAAGCAAAATAATGTCTCGACGGACAAACAGACAGAACGATAGCTATCCCATGCCGCCAAATTGTCAATCCTCCCTGAACGAACGAATCGAGTAAATCGTCATCCAATCATGATCCAACGAAGAGTTTTTGTTAAAAAATTATTAATATTTAACAAACAGTTTAACTTATTTCATCCTCCCCCCTAAAATTGTTTCGACTTTAAGGACGTGGATGCATAAATAAAAATAAAGAAATATTGGTTTCAGCATTGATACTGAAAAAACTGAAAATCATAAATCAAATATCCTGTCAATCTGAATCAGTCATTCCACAGTAAAGCCATGAACTATGGAGAAAAAAATCACATTTTCTTTGAAATGAGTCTACCAAAAAAATCAACAATTACATTTTGGTGGGGTCAACAGAAACGAACGCAAACCATCATAATTCATAAATCATTTTTTATTCATGATTTTAAGTACAACTGTACCAGGACTGTCCAGGACCAAACGGATAGAAATAATAATGATGGATAACAACAAGAAATAATGCGAGCCAAAAAGTATTTTAATTTTGGGGCAATAACGTTTATGGAGTGAATGAATTGCTGAATAAGGACTAAATATACAAACGATTATCACGGAAATGGATGACGAAATAAATGAATTGATTTAAAGATTTTTTTCCATTTGGATAGCTGCTATTTCAAAGGAATCTCATGTCCAACACTGACTGAATAACTAATTGATACATAGAAAGCACGAGTCTAAATGAACCCACCTACTTATGGTCTCTCATCAGACCATCCAGCGATTATTATCTCTCACGGCAATTACCACTCAGCACTGTACCTTTAACAGGCATACATTACAAACACACAAAGGCTACAACAACGTGACATTCAATGACTATCCTATGTACTGCACCCTTTCATCCTTGGTTTTCATCCGAGAGTGAACTCACGAAAAGTTTCCAAATATTGCAAAAAGTAAACAATATACTGTATAGATACTATACCTTAAAATATATGAGGTCATCATATTATGAAGAGCACTGCGTAAACAAAATGACATGTGTCAAACAAGAAGACTACCGATATTCACATGAACAATACTGAATGGATTACTACACATTCTTATACTCTGATCAAATAATACTCGTGCATACATACATTATATATTAATATATTTATGTGCATATGCATAGGTATTTACTCAATAATGAACTTGAGTAAATGGAAAACCATGAAATGAGATTTTAAGGATAACAGTTGTATGATTTTAATTTAACTTTTAATGAGCTCTTTCAAATACACATGTACTCAAAGAATTGTTCATCTTTTATGTGCAGATGTGTAAAATTGAGTAGATATTATCCTTGTAATACGAATTCGTCCGTATATTCCACCCATTCCAACGGATGAACAATCGATTTTGTACAGAACACACACACATACACTCTCTCTAACGAATAGATTTCCTCTTCACATATATTCTACGTACATACGCGTTTCCCTGATAATGAATCGCAATATATATAATAAGCCTTATAGCTGGGTTAGTACTGGCGGAAATCACCCAGACTAGGTTTCTATCCCCCCTCCCCCCGCTTCACAATTCACTGACTTGGCCACCATTAGTTTCACAATTTTCATTTTCTTAGCAAAACGAAGCATTGAGTATGTATATAGAGGTAGACTGCAGAGCTTCTCCAAGTATTATCTAGTTTTTTCATCTCATTACTGCTTTCATGTTCCTCGTTGTGCGCCTAGTACGATAGCAATATGCTCACCATATACACACCTTTCATGGCTTCGAATCTGCCCAAGTTTGAGAAAAAATAGTTTCTTATTTCTTTATGTTTGTTTGCTTTCTTTTCAGTATATACAGTCGGCCTGGCCTTTAGTATTACAAGAGTAAAACAGAAGGCGGAAAGAATATAGAGTGGGAGAGAGAGAGAGAGAGAGAGAGAGACGACAGTATCAACTAGGAATGCACAAGAGAAAATACAATACATGCGAGAAACTCATAAACTGTGCACGACTGGAGATGACATTATTGAATTTAAACTCATGCAAAAATATCTTTTATAATAGTCAATAGAAACATGTCGCAATAGTTGTTAGTCAAAGATATTTCATGCGTCCGATTTGGAATTTAAAAGGCAGTAGAAGAAATATAGAACGAAAGGAAGAAAGGGAGAGAGAGAGAGGACAGGGAGAGCAAGAGAGAGAACGAACAAGGGAGAAAGTGGAGAAATTCGGTTGCGCGCAGAATGCCGGGTCGGTCAACTTCGACGCCGGCGCTTGTACTCAGCGCCTCAAATCCGCTCCATCATGATCGATTAGGTTTTCTTCTCTTCCCTGATGCTTCTAACCAGCCTTTAACGTTACAGACGGCACACACTTTCCGCTTTTGACTAGAGTCCCACACTATCATTCCACCAGTGCGCCTTCATCAAATTTCTCTCTCTCTCTCTCTCTTTCTATCACCCAAACTATCCAAAGGAAAGTAGTAGGAGCAGCAGTTTGTTCTTTCTGTTCTTATTGTTAGAGCTTTCTCTCATATTATCTACCTGCAACACACCTCCTGTCTAACAAAAAATCTAACATAACCTAACGAAACAACATTAACAAATTTCTCTTCCTCTTCTAACAAGGGTTACCAAAATATGAATATATATTACTCAACCAAACGGAGAAAAAGAATATATATCCATCACTTATTTTGAATCCGAGAAGAGGAAGAGCGAACATAGCAACAGTTACAGACAGAAGAGGAAGAAAGCGACCATCATCAACCATAGAGAGTTTGGTTTCTCAGGTGCTAAAATAATATTTATTATTAAATGGAAGCTGGAGCAATGGACTTTCATCTGAGACTTATCAGTCTCATTTCAACATCCGGGTGTGTCAAAATGTAAAAAAAAAGAAGAAACATCACTTACTTACACCTTTCCGCCCTTTCTCAATGGGAATTGGAAATATTTTGGAAAGCAACTTTCACCACTGAACTGGGCTTGGATATTGTCCTGTCACAGCAGTACTGTCTACTAGTTACTGATGTTTCGGGACATATCTCTGGCTTCGTTTACTATCTCCTATTTATCAACGCTTCAGTACAGCTGCTATCTTCCGATTCCATCTTTACTGATTTCAATCATCTTTTCTTTTACTAAAGGTAACTGAGACATTACAATAACATATGTACACTATCGCACTCTGTATCATGTACATAATGCATAATACAGCGTAGTAATAATATTTATACTTACATACGTACATTTTTATTAAATCTAACCAACTAACGTTATTTTATTATTGTAAATAGTAAGTCATGTACCTAAAGTGTAAAATTATTTCAAGACTGTGCATTTGAAGTCCCTATAATTTCTCAAGTATCTTTAGTAAAACTTTACGAATATAAAAACATAACATAAATACTATCATGTCGCAATTTTCAGATGTTAAAGAATTTATAATTTTTCATACATCAGAAAATTACTCCGAGTGTTCAAATGTACTTGTAAACTGAAATAACGCTTTTAAATTTGACAATTTTACAACATAGTAAATACACAAAAACTGATTCTTTTCACAACATGAATTTATATAGACCTGGCCCAGGAAAAAACACCTTAAACGCGCACACCATTGCGCAAGTGAAGTGATAGATTGTATGTACAGAGTGCATACTTTCCCTCTGTGTGTGTGCGTGTGTGCAGGTTACACACTAAACCCTCGTGGTCTGGCTCAACATCAATTTTACTTAAGATTCAGTTTTCACTAATTCAATTTTGATTTTTTTTTACCAACGTTTCTTTCATGGAAGCAACTGCCTTGTCTTAATTTGATTCCTAAACTATCCAAAAATTGAATGTACTCTAATACATTAATATGTATTGGCCCACTAATGTTGGTATGCAATACTGAGAAATAAAGATTACGAATTCCAAATTACACTGAAACCTGTCAATTATTAGCCTTTTGAAAAAAAATTGCTTTCATCATAGGTTCCTGCATTTTATGCACATTTGTGTACTTCTTGCATACTGAGAGTATAGCACACAGTTTAATGCTTTCAATTTCGTGGACTATGTGTTTTTCTTGTGGGCATATTGTATAATCCAGACGAAGGACTTTCAAATATTCAAATAGGAAAAAATATAATTTAGAAGATTTGATTTTACTTGGGAACAAATAGCTATAGCTAGCTACAGATTAAATTTGTAAAGTCACACAAAAGACTTTTTCTGTTAGCAATACAAAAGTTCCTTTTAAAAATGTTAAACATCCAAAACTGCATATCAGAATAAAATATCTTGCTTGCATGTTCTGTGTATTAGTGTATGTGAATCTCACATGAAACTTGTATAATAAAATTGAAATACATTTGCGTTACAATAAGTTGAAATGTTGAAAGTTTAACGTGCACGGATGATTGAATCAATAAAAGTAATTCTTTCAGCGTCAAACGTACACACTGCTCTAATGAATTCCTACAAAACATTTGTGCACTTAAAAGAGTAGAGAAACTCTCTCTTCTCGGAGACTGATCGTGAGAATAGTGCATATGTTTACAGATAGGCGGAATTAGTTTGCTGGATTTTAGTCTCTCTATCATTCTCTCTGTGACTATATGTGAATGGTGTGCCAGAAAGTATATATTTGTAGCCTCAGCTTCACATGTGTCATGACGATAAAACAGATATGATGAGGCGGCTGTGACCAATAATTTTGATTGACGAGACGTACAACGGAATAAAAAGACGGAAGGAACGGAAAGAATGTGGGAAGATTGGGAAGAAGAAAGAAGAGGAGACAACGAAAGATGTGGCGGCAAAAAGAGAGCTGGAGCACATGCCTTGTGAGTGCCTACGACTACGACCAACACAAATACAAGAAGACGAACAAGTTCATGATCCATTTTCTCTCCGTTTTCTACTCCGCAATCCCGCCTGCCTCCTCCTCTCTACCCCTTTCTTTCATTTCATCCACGACATGTAATCATACAAGTAGGCGACTCGTAAACTAGGCAGTAATCTCCTCCTGTACTATACAAATATCATTTGAGTGTAAAAATGCAATGAGTACGATTATCTGTACAGGTTTACAGATATACAATTTTCTACGTTTCCTTCGAAAAAATATGAAAAATTATTACAAATGTGAAGAGTTAAATTCAAAAGTTTCGCAGAAAGAAAAATGAGATTCATGACATTACATGGTTACCACTCGGTTGATCATGAGTGAGTATCATAGAATAAGGACCACAAGCGTTCACTTGTCAAATTTAAATGGATCGCAATGCTGTCTCAACTTTTAAAATTTCTCAGGGTCTATAAATAAAATTTCAGATTAAACTATTTGGTTCAAGACACAAGCGAATGCTCCTCTCTCTCTCTCTCTCTCTTTCTTTACCATCGTCATCATTATGATCACCACCAACAACCACCATCATCATCAAACAAATATATGTGTACTCACATGAGTATTGCGTATATATATAATATTATCTCCAAAATATTAAAATCCTATGTTCAGTATAAAGTACTCTATATACATACCACAAAAAAAATTATTTCCTTTTCTTTTGGTTCCTAAGTTATAATTTATACATGGTCAAAGCATACAGAACTAAATGAGAACGAACGTTTCATGCTTTGTGATATGTTCTGTGTAATAAAAAGATTACAAGTTTTACGCTAGTATGTGCTTTTGACAACATATTCAAATGAGATTTCTTCATACAAAAAGGTAGAGAAGACTAAAAGCTAGAGAGAGACCTTATAGGTGAATATTAAAAATCAGCATACTATGTATAAAAACGAACTAGAGGAAGGAAAGAAGACGACAGAGCAACGAAATTTCAAACACTTACAAAAATATATTAAACATTTTACACGTTGAGTTAAAAAAAACTATCTCTCTCTCTCTCTTATGGTGTGGTTTTGAGAGACTCATATACAATGTTACTCTCATGATACGTCTTCAAGAGAAATTCTTCCACACTCCATGAACTCCATTTCTGCTTCAAATATTTTTTATATTGTGCCAAAACTTCTTCACATCTGTACACAACTTAACATGTAGACGCGCAACAAAGATTAGAATCCCAATTGCATACATAAATACTCTAACCACATCCTTCTTTACATCCAGTACACAATTTACCTACAGCCAATAGTCATCTCCTCTTCAATACCTACGAACTATTAAGCTTCACGACATTCCTTTTTCTACCTATGCCCCATCAGTAAAAAAACAATGCAAGGATACTTAACATATTTACTACACTTTTAAATGCTTCCAGTCTTTTAAAATTTCTACTCCATATAAACATCTGTCTACGTATAAAAGTGTCCCCGTCTGCTCATACACTAGGCTGTGTATGCTCGAGCATTTTCACTAAATGAAAACACATGTAGCTACATATTATGTGTTTACATGCATTCACTAAAAAAAACTATGTTCATGAAAAGAGGGAAAGGAAGAATGGAGAGTGGAAACATAAACATGTTGAATTAATTCAAGTATCCAATCACTGTTATTTTTAGTTGTTTCCCTTCTCAAGTACTACATAATCATAAATTTTACAAGTATCAAAACACATCAATTACCGTGTCGTCATAAGAGACGAATGATTTCAATCTTTTTTTTCATTTCAATGCGACAAAAACGTGTCTTCTTTTCTGTAAACATTCTACACCGGCCGCCTCAATCCTCCTCAATTCTCATCATCAATGTCCATAAACATTGTCTTGATCTCTACTACTCACTCACTCATAACGTATCTGATCCAAAGCCAATTTCTTATTTCAATAACATAAAAAGCATGGTGACGGAGTTTATAGCCAAATTTTCTTTTAAGAGTTTCACCAATGTTCAGAATGAAAGAGCTGTGATAAAACACTTTATAGCAGCATGCTTTTGCTTTTCTTAGTATGATGTACTTTGGTTTCCCTACAACTTTGAACTCTACCTTTTCAACAACTTCTTCAAGTTCTTTCTTCAAAACTCCCTAGACTAACTTTGAAATTTCAATGTATAAACTGCAAACTCAAACTACACATATAAAGTACATGTTTATTTTATTGAATTTCAATTCACTTCCAAGCACATTAAATTTCATGGGACATGACCCTCTCTCCCATGTTTGCAGTACTAATGACGTACTCTACTCCCTATTCACCCGCCACCACCATCATAATCATCATCATCAACAAAATTTATGCTTTTCAAAAGGCAAACACACTTATAGGTGATATACATTGAAAATAATATTCAAAAGCAAATAGTAAATTTGAAGAAAAAAACCCTACCAATATCTTCGAGCCTGCCTTAGAAAAAGGGTCACTTTTCGTTTCAGCGGATTCGCACATTTTGAGTTGGCTTTGCATTATGATTCTTGAATTCGACTTTAGTATGTACATGCTAATGGAGCATGGACCTCTAGAAAGTACGCGAGTGAGCCTTTTTCAGTCAGGTTCACAGACGTATCAAGAAAAGTCATTTGGATACAACAACAGCACATGTCTTCGTCGAATATACGATTGCCGCAAGATAAGTGACAGAAAAAGAGGAACAAAGACGTCGATTTAGTGGTGTATATTTGATAATACACATATTTACAAAACTTTAGGTAAATATTCTCTACGTTTTATTTTGAACGACATAAAAGTAGTCGGGATCAATTGAGAGTACTACAATCGAGATTTCATATTTGGCTCATAAAATAGATCATTTTGTAGTTTTTTTCTCGTGTTGTACAAATAGGCAAGTCTACACACATGAATTTGAGCTCGCCTACGATTAAATGTACTAAGTATATATCCGCATGTGTGTACTATTTGTGACGTACACACTGGAGTATACGTATACGTAAAAAGAATTTTAAATATCTTTATACATGTATAAAAATTATACAAAGAACAACACGGCTACTTGACACAAGATGATATTACTGTCGGAGTGAAGATCCAAAGCATTTGTGGATGTTCATACTTTAGAACGAGCATTAGAAAAGGTAGTTTGAGAGGAAAAGCAAACACATTCAAGATTACGAATGTCGTGCCAGTTTTTTCAACGGTAGAAAAAGCTCCTCCACTAAATGAAAACATATTAAAAGTATTGGTTGCCAGCAGTTAACCGAATCATCATATGGTATTCAAGAGACCCTTGTTGAATTTTTCGCTTCAGTTTATGGGGGAAAAATCTGTCAGTGAATATGTAAACTGCGGAAACGACTACTTACAAAAACGTACTATACTATACTACTACTGCACAGAAAGAGTTAAGATTTCTCTCTCTTGTCTAACTTTTGCTTTAGGATATGAGAGCGAATATGCAATTCATCCGGACTCCATCTGCTAGGTTTTGCTTTGCTCTCTGGATGCATACTATTGCATGCACACACTCTTTCTCTTTTGAACATGTATATGTATATGATGATGTACGAAATACGTACTCCATTTACTTACACACAAAATACAATTCTATATGCGTAGCCACAGGAGATATACATTACACACTAGCGGAGAACCACATCATTCAAACGATGTGATCAAAATGTTCGTATACATGGCCCGTAGTTTTACGGGATGCTCTTTCTTTCTCCCTCTCAGTCTCTCGCTCTCATTCACTCTTGTCTTCGGGCCCGCTATAAAGGGAAGTAGAAGACGATGAGGAGTTCGAATCAAGAGCAATCCTTCTTTCCGACGAAATTCAATGGGGCACTTCTTTTTTGGGAGGCTTCCTTCCTACTTTTTTCAGGATGGAGAGGGGTGCTACGTTTGCTCTTGGTAAAAAAAAAAATCGGCTGTACCTCAAAGAAATTAAATATACTTATTACTTACGGCATACGATAGAACAACTCTCATCCCATTTCATTTTAAATGAACGTGTTGTGTTTGTACAGTGTGTGTAGTGTGTAGTAGCAGCCATAGTAGTGGGATGGACTGCGGGTGCATGATGAAAAATAAACTAGTAGCTATATACACATAAAATACTCAACTCATGCCAGTTCAATCCACCTCATTTCTTTTTCTGACGATATTGCTTTCAGACTCCGAAGAACATCGACCGTACCGTACCATACCGTACGTAATAATATAAGTAAATACAAAAGTTTACTGTACTATTAAAGTAAAATATATTGCCTATACATTGTACACAAATGCACTCTACATATCTACTTGAACACATACACACTCCATCAAATAAGAACGACCACACGACGACGACGATTATGTACATAAATGTACATCCCCGATGCATCGGTTTTCCGTTTTTCACGTATGGGTAATAGTTTTCCCTAAAAATATAGTCAACTCAGCATGTGAGGTTCCTTTTTCTAGTCTTGGTTGTGGAAAAATACTGACCCTCTGACCGCCAGTTTTATTTTTCCATTCATACCGTCTGTTCTTGTTCAAAATGTACCGTCCATGTTTAATAATATGTATATAAGTTTGCGAGGAGGAGACGGTAGCAAACTTTTCAAGGGGAAAAAATACCCAAATTTTATGTACGATATAAATAAATAAATATATAAATATATAATATATAAAACCATGTATATATCATCTATAATCTATATCAACGTTTAAAAATTTACTTATTCAATACAATACGTGCCTACATCTTTAGAGAGAAAACCTACTTGAGCCTTTTGGGAAAGTGCGAGCGTAGCTTTTCTACTTGTTTGGTTAGCTGAAACTTCCAAACTCTCCCGTGTGTTTTAACTATTGCCTACCATAAGAGTAGTACCAAGTATTTTAGCAGTCGCAGTAGTAATACAAGAGAGACGCAGCAAGGAACTGAAAAGTACAAGGAGTTTTGTAGTAGTATGGTATAGAAGTAGTAGAGTTCTTTGTGTCGAGGTATCGAAAAATCTCTAGCTATTCATCCAATAAGTTGATGGCCGACGTGGCTAAAGCAAAGCTAAAAGAGAGTCGTTGCTGCTGCTGCTCAGAAAAGAACAGTTGAATGTATACCTATGTACATTCAAGAAGAAAAATCCCTCAGGCTTGAATCTCCAGTAATAGAACTTCATTGGGTAGAAATGAGAGTAAAGGGGGTGCAATAGAATAACTCGCGTAGCTCGGAGCTACATTTTTATACATAATAGTAATATACCTTCGGTATCCACACATAAACATAGGGCTTCAAAACAGAAAGACTCCACCAGAAGACGAAGAAGAAAAAAGGAGTAAATTGACTGAGTTTGAGGGAAAAAACGTGAGTAGGAAAGCGTTGACAGAAGTCTGAACGCTTTTTACCCTGTTGTCGACATGGACATGGTCAAATGACAAATGGTCAATTACTCCGAGTCAGCCCACGTTACAGAGTCTCTGCACTTAATTGAGAGAAAAATTGAATTCAGGCAAGTGGAGCACACATACAGTAAAAGCCCAAAAAAAATAAGTTGAACAATTTTCTACATCGTCACTATCGTCATCTAAGCGGGAAAAAGAATAGGCAAAAATATTTCCACTCGATCAAATACACCAAACTTTAATTTTTATCCTGTTTGCCAATTCCAAAAAAAAATCAATTTACTTCGAGACGCTTTTTACGCTTTACTACTTTTTGAACTCTGCTTTTCCTATAGTTTTTCATCTTCTCGTTCCTACTTGGATTCCTTAACTTTGATAATGAAAATCTCTCTCCAACTGCTACTTACTACTACTACTACTACCATTAAACATTATAGGAAACTTGACAAAGTTTTTCTGATTTTCGGGAAACCTCTCTCTCTCTTCCTCGTGTTGAGTGAACAGCTACAGCGAATTCTATCTCTCACTCTCTCGAGCTACACAAATCTGTAGCAAAAGGCGTCCATGTTCACTTGACATTGTCCGCGTCCATGCATGTCGAATGAGACAAAAATTTTCGCCATGGTATGACGACGATATCACGTAGCCAAATATGCATGAGTAAATCTTCGCTGCAACTCTTCGCTCCTCAGCCTATTCTATTCTCACAGTTCAGATTTTTTGAGGACATTCACCGCACCTCTTTCAAGATATTCCCTTTATCCCAGACCTAACAATAGTCATCTATGAAGAATACTGTGTATGCAAAAAGAAAAAAATGACGGTAGTAGTAGTAGTGGTGGTGGTGATGATGATGAAGAAAAAGAAGAAGGGATTTAGTCTTTAAAGCTCAACCAGCTACCTAGCTTTCATGCAGATTCTTTGTGAGAATGACATATCATTATTTATTCTGCGCGACAATGATACAATTTGTAAGTAGTAAAACTCTGTCTGTGTGTGATGAACAAATAACGCTTAAAACAACTCAAATTTCAGTATGCACTCATTTTATGGAAAAATACAACATCCACAGCACCAGCTCCAACAGTAACAAAACGAACAACAAAACTCACCCCATAGCAGAGCGAGAGAGCACATTACAAACTACGAAGAAGCAATCTCTATCAATGGAAAAACTATATGCACGTTAGGAGCTAATGCATGTGCGTATATCACACACACGGTGCATAGACATTGCCACAAAAAAAATATAATTTACTTGACATCATATCACTATAACTCAACTACTCCTACTACTAAAATACACATGTGCGTATACATACTTGGGTATGCATATATGTACAATATTTCCTGTGTCCATGTACCCACCTAGACATTAACTTCCTCAATTTTAAGGCTTTGACTTGTAGGTAGTTGATCAATCTTGAATTAAACTTGAATTTATTCTTAACGGAAGAAGACGTCAATAAATCCATCAATACTAACAATAAGCAAATATCCTAACTATCCTTACAACTAGGAATTTTCAGTCGTATGGGTAGGTACATACTATTACTCACTTTAGCTACAGAATACGTGTACAATGTAATATTACCGGATATTACAATGTGAATAATTTCCATAATTTTTACATCACATAGTAATATTGTATAACGTATATTTTAAAAATTCTAGCTAGCTCAGCTCTCGACTTCAGTTCTAGACAACTGAACACGATATTGAGGAAGAATAGAGGTGTACCTAGTACCTATACCACCTATATAGACGAGATTTATATATAGGTAGATGCCCATCAAGTCGTGCAGAATGATTTTTCCATCTACTATGTACGCATGTAAGGATGAACAATACCATTGAATGTGTGGTACTATTTTGTACACTCACATACCTACACATATGTACATTTAGTATGTACATTTAGTATGTACATTTAGTATGGATGTAGACAGTCAGGAGTGAATGTCTACACACACACACCTTCCCTTCTCCACTTATTATTATCGTTTTTAGTTAGTCTCTAGTCTGTATATAATGCTTTTTCTACTACACTCGAATGCCTACAGGTAAGTGTAGGTATAAGGGCTGAGCAATCAAGCTCAAGGCTGCAATCTACCATGTTCCAACAAATTTTTTTTTGCTTTTCTCTCTCCTCTTTTACTATCCTCTCTCTCTGTCAGACTCGCTCACATACACACATAATAGCATCTGCCTGTATTCCTGTATGTGTTCTATGCACTTACTCACATCGCCGTCGTTTATGCTGTTTTTTTGTCACATAGAATTTTCAGCTCTTTCTTCTTTCTTTCATTCTTTCTTTATTCCATTGCATACCCTATACAGCTAACGAATAAAACGTCTGTATAGGGAAAATAAAACCAAGTCCAAACCCAAAAACCCATCTCCAATTCCAATTCACTCTTATGATTTGGTTTCATTCAAAATGTGAGCATTACTCTACATGTACATGTAGAATGTAGAGTAATGCTGTATGTTTTCAAAAAAAAAAAAACCTTTTCAGGATCATATTCAATTTGGTAACTTTTAGTTGAACCACCATATCATATGCATATATATCCCCTTTTCTTTAGCTTTCCGTTGTTGTTGTTGATGATGATGGTAGTTTTAGTATTTAGGTAGAAAACAAAAATTACTTTGTTCAAAAAGATATACATTTCTCTCATGGTAGTACTTGTACTACATAGGAGTCAACCATCATAACGAATCATAAAAAAGGATACACGTAGTATAATGTATGTTTTAGCTGGATTTACTTTATACACATCCATATATTGTAGAGGAACTCGTGAGTTCAAGACTGACTTTTAAATGAAATACTATGATATTATTTCTCCTCAAGGTTCTTTTGTGCACATTTTTATGTATATATATATACACACACGAGCAGTCGACACTTACAATATCATCAACATACTGCTCATGCTCCCAACTTATAATAATAATGATATAAATGTTATATAGTTATGACTTAAGTATCGTTAGCCTCTCTTTATGATCATATTTCTTCCTTTTTTAAATTCTAGTATATATACACATGTATCCATGTAAATATTTAATGATAATAATGATAATATAATATCGTTCACAGTTTACATGACAGAGAATTTACAACTCATTTTTGTCACCCTAAAATACTCACTACAGTCTACACACACAATCACATGATGAATGACAATCAAAAAAAAGTTCATCGTGTATACATTGACAATACAAATGTTAAGTCATTTTTCTACACTGTGTGTCAAACGTTCTTTTTTCCTATATTTTCTTGATTTTACAGTTTTGGAATTTTCAGATTTTGTATGTCATACTAATAATGCATGTATTCATTGGCTTCCCAAAAATACTCTCGCTACATAGACTGAAATAAAGAAGAAAGTACATACCAATATCAAACGTATATACGTAATTGTGTATGAGAGGTTTTTTAAAAAAAACTACAAAAAAGCCGACCGTGTGCATATGTTTGATGTAACTGTCGATGTGGATGGTATCATGTTTTAAACAAAATAATAATGCTTTTCAAAAGTCATGAAATCCCTTCACCATTTACAAGTTGTAAATTACAACACATTAAAAGCATTAAATAATTTTCTCGTCCACAATATTAAAGCAAATTGATTATATAAAACATGCCCCCAACTGTCAAATCGAATTTTTAAAGATAATCATTATTAAAGATAAAATATAAATAATTCCTCACAAATACATTCTAATGAAACGTATACAGAAGAAAAATCATTTTTTGAATTAATATTTATGTACTTACGTAATTTTAACAAGGTGGATGTATATCTCCTTCACTCGTAAGTAATTAAATCCTTCGTGTGTGCTTCAAAAATTATTTTGTTTCAAGTTGAAAATGATTAGAAGAACAATTTTTACAAAACTATTCACTTATCCAAACGTTGTTGTTGTTGATTCAATAATAGAAGTGTAACGATGATTTCACTTTAATCAATTTTTCCTGTCAATGTTCTTTCAACATTGACATTTAATTTAAGTCGTAAGTTTATATATATATATATATCTACTTTTATTTTTTTCTTAAATGAGATTATACTTTGGAACAATAATAATTGTAGATCTTCCTTTTGTTTAGGTAAAACGTAATAAATACCTATAGTATTGATTTATTTTTGATTTCACAAAAAAACACAACTAAAAGTATATTTGACTTTGTTCCTTCCAGAGTAGTAAGTGTATAGAGAAATGTCAAAAAATGACTTGAGACGACGTGTATATTAGGTAAATACTCCTGTCTTCGTTCACACAAACACAAAAAAAAACAAAAGTGTTTTTTAAGAAGCAAAAATATACTTATAATTTTGCTGCTCCAATGATGTAATTAATATATATATTTAAATGATATCCTTCGGCTGGTATTGTATCTTTTTATTTGGGAGAAATAATAAAACAAGTGCTCAAAATTTTCCACGCACTTTGGAATAATAAGCAAAAACAAAGGTGAATAAATTGAATGTATAGTAATTGTGAATTATATTATTCTGTGTGTTGAGAGAAACTTTAAGAAGACACCGTGGATGATCCGACTGAATACAACTAGGCAACTAAAAAAAAAAAGATTTTGAGCCGCTTTCATGATGAAAAGGTCTTTCCCAAACGGTTCATCTTTCTAGCCGCACAGTGCACTGGCCAACAAGGCATTCCGCTCCATCCGTCGCTTCATTCTGAAGTCCAACTTTTTGTTGTGTCATTTTAATCAAAATTACAAAAAACATTTATGAAAATCATCCTCTGCTCTCGTTTTGTTCATTTATTTATTCGCCGGTGTTGAATTGTCAGTTAAGTGTTTGATTGTTGTTATTTCTACTGTTGTAATATTATTAAACGATAATATAATGGCAGGTGCATCAGAAAGATATAGTTTTTCTCTGACAACTTTCAGGTAACTATTTATTTATTGTGATGAAGAATTTCGACTACGAGTTTCAAGTGTATTAATTAAATGTCATTTATTAAATATCTTTCTTTTGATTTGTTTTTTGTTTTTCTCTCTATATAATATATAGTCCATCCGGAAAGTTGGTTCAGATTGAATATGCATTGGCTGCTGTTGCTTCTGGTGCTCCAACAATCGGCATTAAAGGTATAATAATATATATTAAAATTTAAAATATAAATTTTATATAATAAAAGCTTTAATTTATCTAGTATTTATTTATCTACTTCTGTATTTAAGTTGTATTTATTTAGATGGTAATTAATTCTGTCTTTTTTCGTTCTAAATATACTTTCAGCCACAAATGGAGTCGTCTTGGCAAGTGAAAAGAAGCACAAATCTCTTTTATACGATGGAACAAGTGTATGGAAAATTGAATCCGTGAATCCTTACATTGGAATGTGCTACAGTGGTAAAATGAACATATTTATTATTTTTTGCATTCATATTTCATTCATTATTTTGTATAATGATTGATTGATGATGTCTAAAATCATGTCTTATTGTATGATGTGTAGGAATGGGTCCAGATTATCGACTGTTACTAAAAACTGCAAGAAAAGCTGCTCAAACTTATCAACTTCAGTATGGTGAACGAATTCCAACTGTCCAGTTGGTTCAACGAGTAGCTTCTGTGATGCAAGAGTCTACCCAATCTGGGTTAGTTCTTCTTCTTTTTTCATATTTAAGTGAAGAAGGAATTTAAACGTTTGTTCATCAAGTGTGAAGTGAACGCAAGTGACAATTACTTTTTTGGGGGTTTTTTATAGAGGAGTACGACCATTTGGAGTGTCACTATTAATTTGTGGTTGGGATGATGATAAGCCTTACTTGCTTCAATGTGATCCATCTGGAGCTTACTTTCCATGGAAAGCTACTGCTATGGGAAAGAATTTTATAAGTGGAAAGACGTTCTTGGAAAAACGGTAAACATATATTAATAAGTATATTATATGAGTATAGGTATGGATAATAGAAATAAAAATGTATTACATCGTGGTGATACCAATAATAATAACAAACATACATGTTCAATTTTTCTAGGTACAAGAATGATATTGAATTGGAAGATGCTATTCATACGGCTATACTTGCACTGAAAGAAAGTTTTGAAGGACAAATGACACCTGAAAATATTGAGTTGGGAATTGTAACTGCAGCAGGATTCCGTCGTCTCAATGTGCAGGAAGTGAAAGATTATTTGGCAAATGTGCTTTAACAAATTTCGCAAACCATCATCCTACTCCTCCCTCAGTTCTCTTCTATTTCCAAGAAATTAAAATAAATGAATAAAACACGTTTCTATTTACTTTATAAAAAACTACATTAGCAAGTAATTTCAATAAACAAATACTTTGTATAATTTATGAAAAGAAAGAAAAATAATTTGGTTGTATATGCTAAATTCCTTTTACAAAATAAATTATTACTATAATGTTCGTATAGATAAGTATTAATGTGCTTGTAGGGAGACATAATATTTCACCAATCATTTCATAAAATAAAATGTCACCACAAGTAACATTTTTACATAATTAAATTACATTGCCGACCTATGTATGTATAAGTACATACAAGTAAGTGTATTCGTTGATCAAATCTTACGCCGGGAAGTTCAATGGCATACCGAATTTTGTTTTTCTCAAAAATTCTCAAATGAGAATTACAAAATTGTGGTGTTCCTCATTTTGTTTTTCTCAAAAATTCTCAAATGAGAATTACAAAATTGTGGTGTTCCTCATTTTGATTTTTTTCATTAATTAAACTTTTCATAAAATGTCTCACACTTTTCGTGTGTGTAAATATTTTGAAAAACTTCGTCTGGGTAAGTTATTTTTTAGGAATTGTACCTTATTATTATAAAACAGTTCGTAAATATATACCGAGAATTGTAATTTTGGTGTTTCATTTTCAGCAACTCCTGAATTAAATATAAACAGAGGAATTTCATTGTCATCAACACGATATGGGAAAAGAAATTTCAGAAAATTTTCATTAGGGAACTTTAGGGGAACAAAACATTTTAAAGAAATGAGAGCTCAAGGAATGTTCCCAGATTTGCCATATCAGAGTAAGTATAATTTCCTTTCAATTGTCGTAATTCGGATGTTTAATAAATATTGTTTATGCGACCAATACATCCCATTTTATTTTTATGTATAATATATATATATATATATTTACTTTAGTTATTGTTTAATAAAACTGTTTACTACTATATACTTTTACAGGGGATGTGAAACCATTTGGATACGAATATGGTAAAAAGTTTGTACCAGTTCCTGAAATGATTCCTGAGCTAATGGTCCCTGACTTGACGGACTTTAAGGTAAATTGGATTTTTTCTAATATTTCGTATGAGAAAGAAAAAGATTTAAACAATAAAGTATCCATTATAAATTCTAAAACTCTTATAGTTGAAGCCATATGTATCTTACAAAACACCTTTAATTACGGAAGATCCATTTACACCTGAAACATTGTTTCAAGTAGTGTACGCAGGGAAGATCAAAAGTGATTACAAGTAAGTGAAGTTCACTTACAATTAGTGAACTAATGAGTAGCACATTATTTCTTCTTAAGTATGTCATAAATTATTTCGTATTGATTGAAAGATGTCATTCATACCTTAAACTTGACATTTTAATTTTAGGAATGAAAGAATAAAAGAAGACGGGACAGCCGAAGAATTGAGTCCAGAAGAAATGCTTTCTGCAGAGGAAGCCGTATTAAAACACAGGCAGACTGGATGTGACATGTATAGTGAACGAGTTCCGAAATATTGGGAATGTCTTGATATTAAGCTACCATAATGTGTTGAAGATTTTCTTCTTTTGTATATGATCTAAATCTATATAGTAGCCATAATCCATAAAATGTTGTATTTAACTCATAGTGTACTTATATTATAGAATAAAGAACAGAAAAATAATATGCAACTCTTTCATAGTCAAAAATCCTGTTGAAAATTTCAATTTGACATGTCAATTTCTTTCATTCTATATACTCACTACTATATACCTATGTGTAACTTACACAGTGTAAGTAATATACATATTGGTTTTTACAATTATATAGGCTTAAGTAATCATAATAATATTTTATTATGGCATAAACTTGGATTAAAGTCGTCTCTTGTGGACCACTTCAATTAAAATTAGCCTCAATGGTATCGACAAAATGCAAAGCTATTATCTGCCCAAAAAGGGTGGCATTTGTTTAATAACCATGTGTTTAACCAGGATAAAATTTATTTAAATATTTTTAATCAATTTCATAATGAAATTTTCATTGAATTGAATCAAAAGTAAGTACTTAGTTGTTTCATTTATTTAACCAAGTTATATCCTTCACAATAACTTCCACAATTTCAAGTATGGCAAAGGAAGAAAGTAAATGTTTTAGAGTCCTTGAACTATATTCTGGAATTGGTGGAATGCATTTTGCGATGAAAGGCAAGTTATAATCACTTACAATTAATTATTACAGAGATACTTAGATAGATAGATACTTTAGTAAATATGACATATCAAAATTAATGTTGAGATGATGTTACAGGTAGTGGACATCCTTTTGATTTAGTTCAAGCTTATGAAATCAATCCAACCGTTCTCGAGACCTACACACATAATTTCCCTCAAAAAGTTGCATATTCAAGGAATATTGAAAATTTGTCATCTGAAGAAATAAACAAGCTTCATATTGATGTTATACTTATGAGTCCACCTTGTCAACCTTTCTGCAGGTTAGTCCTTGAAACTCAAGGCTTGAGTATATCGAGTAAATAGGATATGAGTAATATGTAGCACATACATATTCTATATATTGTAAGGAAAATTAAACGAAAATGTGATACTGATGTATGATCGACTTTAAAACTAATGACTGGTTTTTTTTCAGGACAGGTCGGAAACTAGGGATACAAGATACAAGAAGCTCATCACTTTCTCATTTATTAGATATTATGCCACAGATTAATTTCAACTACTTACTTTTGGAAAATGTAAAAGGTTTTGAAATTTCATCTGCTCGGGATGAACTATTGAGCACAATGAAGAAATGTCAAATGAATTGGCAAGAGTTTCTTTTAACACCGTCAGACATTCAAGTGCCTAATAGTCGTGTTAGATATTACCTAATTGCAAAGAAAAATGATATCAAATGGTCATTTGAACTTTCAAATGAATTACGTGCATCTTTACCGGATTGGGGATCAAAGGACTCTCCATACGCCTCCATTGTGAATAAACATAACTCGGATTGGGAGACTTACCGTTCTAATAATAATAGTAGTAGTAATTTATTAAAAGAAACTGGAACAAATTTAACTTTGCCATGGTCTGTTGGAGATGTTATAGAGAATATACAGGACTTTACAGATTTCCTTATTCCCAAAGCCGCTATAGAAAAATATGGTCCATGTATGGATATTGTGACTACTGAATCCAACCAAACTAATTGTTTTACAAAAGGATATGGAAATTATATAAAAGGAACTGGCTCATATATAGCTCAAGAAAAACTTGTAGAATTAACAGAGGAAGAAAGCATCAAGGCCGAAAATATTATATCCCAACTAAAAAATGCAAACCTAAGATATTTTACCCCACGTGAAGTTTCACGTTTACTCTGCTATCCTGAATCTTTTACATTCCCTACTACCCTCACCAAGAGACAAAAATATAAAGCTTTAGGAAATAGTATTAATGTGTACATTGTTTCGATTCTCATTTCTTTGTTGCTGTCAAATTAATCGTTTTTAATACTTTTTAGTACATTTTTAATTATTGTTCAAGAGAATTTGTACATGTTTATTGTGATGAGGATAGTAATTCCTATGAATTAAGAAAAGCGAAATCTAACCAAAGTTTAGGAGATTCTACATTTTTGTATAAAAGATGAAGAAGTACAATATTAGTTATGTACATTCAAGAAACTAAAAACAAATTGTATAAAATAAATACAAAAGCAAACTGATGATACTTCTGTGTGCCTGTACTTTTACCATTATTCATCCCAGCAGTCTTCAGAGCATTTCATTGTAGCAAATGGAACAAATACTGTGTTATATCAAAATTAACGGATCTGAAAGAAAAACATGAAGTTTTTTTAAATGAAATATACGTGTATTATATTTGAAGTACCGATTGTCTCAGTAAATATAGAGTTAATGTGTAAAATTAGATTTCCACATCACATTTGAGTACATGTAAATTTACCTTGCAACTTCTTTTATGTAATTAAATGAGACAAGGCACTTAAATTTAGGATCATCACAAGCATTATTGGTGTTGCTAATTAATGAAATGAGCTTTAGGTCACAAAGATGAGTGATCTATACAATCAAAGAAGAAGAATTATATTCATTTCGGTCTGACAGTCTTTTCACTTTATAAACTTTGATTTGAAACAAATGACACGTTTCAATTTACCTGATTCATCAATGCTGTATTAAATTCAGGGCAGCTTGAAGTGAGTGCCGAGTAAATAGCAAAAAATCGGGGTTGATTAAAAACTTGTGGATCCTTCCATTCCACAGTTTTGTGTGCAAGTTTCTTTTTCTTCGCCCCGAATTTGACAAAAAATCTATAAAAAATCATATAAAATAAAAATAAACAATAGAATGTAAGTACTTCAAAAAATCTGAAAAGGTAGCATTCGAAAGAATTTGCTCAATAAGTAAATATAACACAGTACATGTGACATGTACAGACAAGCGGCTCCAATGAAACATACCGTTTGTCCGAGCTCTGTGGGTTGTTAGATGCAATGTATGCAGCAATCAATAAGTATTTCGAACGCTCAGGTAAATGAAAAGCTAGCTTTTGTTTGGATAGCTTCACTTGTTCTTCAGATTCGTATGCATCATCTTGGTAATTACTTGCTGGTACTATGTTTGACTGCAGGGTTTTGAAATCTTGAGCTAATTTGGGTTCAATTTGTTTCCATACTTTGTACAAACCCTTGTGATTTGTAATTGACCGTCCATCAGCATTCCTATCAAACTCTTCATAATTTAAAAGCGCCTGCAAATTCGACAAAAAGTTATTACATTACAAAAAAGTTTAAAAACATTGTATAGCTAATCTAATATTTAAACACCATGTTTTGTTCATTTTGCAGTCAACTCACAAGTCTTTGAAGTTTTCTCAAATCTCTACAAGCCATGTAAAAAACTTTTATTGTAGTTGTTACGTAGAATGAAAATAAGGACTTGTTTTGACAATTTGTGGGTTCTTTCGAGGCAATTATTTTTGTGAGTTCATCTATAGTTAAAAAGTTTAGAATAAAAATCAATCAATTAATCCCTCAATTCATTTACTTGTTAAATGTACAACGACTTTTTTCATGTAGTTGTAGTAGTACATGCCTTTATTGTACTGAGGAAATTGAATTGTTAGAATGTTTTTTAAATCCAGTAAGGATGAATACGAGCTCAAGGGAAGACTGCTAAGGAAAATCGCACAAAAGTTGAATGTTATCATATCTTGGACATGAGACAAAACTTCAATGACTTCGCCATGTCCATCTCGTAAAAGTTCTGCTTCTTCAATGACCTATACGTAACACGAAGCCACATTAATTTTCCAATCAACGCTCACTTTGTTAAAGTTGTTGTTGCAAAAATTGTATTTGAACTTTTACGTATATATAGCTGTGTAGAAATTTTTCCACATACATACCACGACCATTGGTGTTGAACCAATTTTAACTCTAGTTCCAACATTGAAGAGTTCTTTGACAAAAGCTGACAAGTTTTCACAACTAATGTTTTCCAAGTCTACTTGTTTCTCTGAAAAATAATACAAAACAAAAAAAACGTACAAGGACTTTGTTATCTTCAAAATGGAATTCCTAGTGCGGAGCAATTACGTTTAATTGTACACATAATAACAATTTATGTAATAATTCTATACTTATATAGATTTACAAAGTTACCATTCAATTTGTACAATTGTCTAACAATTGTTTCCAGAAATTCACGTCGCCCACAAATAATTTCCCTTGCATTCACTTGGGCCAAATATTTTAGTCCTCGATCCTTAATAACTTGATTCAGAGTATATGACTTTCCACATGAAGGAGGACCCCAAATGAGCATTGCCGACGGTAGTAATCGCCCCTTCATAAAAAATAAAGTAGATTAAAATTTAATTAATGAAACAGGTACATGCACAACTACATAAATAAGTATGTTCTTTAAATTTTTCATGCATTCCCCACACATCACCACATGAAACTTTTGTGATAAAATGTGCATGTGGTATAGCAAGAGAACTGTATATAATGTATATGTATATTGTAATACATAAATCTAGTTGAAAAAACACAACATTCAAAGTACCTTTCGGAATACGGACATGATCTTGCCGTATTGAGACTCTCGTGCTATCGTCATTGAATTATTGGCCATTGGGACAATGGAAAGGTATTAAAATCACAAGAAATATTATAGTGTTGTAATTAAAAATCCTGGTATGTTTTATAAACGTAACGGAAGTTATTTAAATATAATATAATAATAATA
>JAIUND010001419.1:0-36022 GCA_034699125.1 Gisinianus flammeolus | reverse complement strand
AGGGACGTTTTATGACACCCAAATTAGCCTAATCCTTCTAATCCCGCATGGAACTTCCAATTCCGATCCTACAGTATATGTGTATTGTTTGGAAAAGTTTATAGGGTAAACTAATGTTGTTAGTGAGCTATTCCCTATATATTCGCCATTTTCCATTGCCATTAGATTGACTGGCGACGGATCGAAGGAAGGAATGAAAAAAAAACGAGTGAATGAGCGAGGAGGATGGAAAATTAAGATTTAGATTGAAGACTCTCAATTATTTCATATATATACACTACCACCACCACATTGTACGATACGATACTGTACGATATGTACAGTATGTAGCATCATTTTGAATTCAAATTCCGATAATGAGCCAAGTCAAAAATCTACCTCGTATAAGTACATTATCAAACAGACTACTCTCGTTCACAAAAAAAGTCTGCATTTTTATTTTTTAATTTAGGCAAAATTAATGACAATTTATTATTCGTACGGAGGGAAAAAGCTCTCAGCTCTGGCCATAAGTACACACACACAATTTACAAAAGTACTATATAAATGTTTTTTGCATATTTTATGACGTACCATATAGAATAGACGTGGAGTTTTTAATACCGACGTTCAATCATCCATCCTTTTTTCTCTTTGTCTGTACTCTTTCCTCACTTCAGGTCAGGCTGAAATTGTCTAAGTACATCATTGTTTGTTTTAGTCTTATTTTCATAAGTCTACATAGCATTTTTCATATTATAATATTTCTAATTGTACGTCACCGGTCACAGATTTCTCAGGATTTGCTAATAAAAATGATAAACTGCATATTGCACAAACTGATGTTTAGTCTGATTTCATTTCATTTGAAGATGAATCTCTCTCTCTCTCTCTCTCTCTCTCTCTCTCTTCTCTCTTCTCTCTCTCTCTCACTTGGGGAATGAATGGGAATGGATATTGTAGTGGTTAGTTGGTTAGTGGTAGAGATATCAAAGTACCTCTTTGTTTGGAGCAGTGACGTTCACATTTCATATGTCAAGTTGAGATTCGAGGGTAATTAATAATAATCAAAAGCCATTACTCATTATGATGTGGAGACTACGTAGGTAGTCTCAAAACTACCTACGGATGTCCAAGAGTGTGTTTGTCTTTGCCAAACCATTTTTTCCCCTCACTCCTCTCTCTCTCTCTTTATTGAGATTGAGAATAAAGCTGTGATGTGTATAATTGATACACTTTTCTAGTATACATATATACCTACTGAAATTACTTGTGTGTGTGAATAAAAAAAGGCTAGCAGCAAACAGTTTATAGCTACTCGCTTAATCCTTTTGCCTTCAATGTTCAAGTACTTACCCCAAATGTACACAAATGCTAAACTGTGTAGAAAGTAGAAAATAGAGAAGTGTAAAAAAATAAAAGAGAGAGAGAGAGAGAGAGAAATAGAGAGGCTTCAGTTGCAAGTTGTATTAAGTATAAAACCAATCCCACACCCCGTCAAACATGAACCAATCCGACAAGGAACAAATTGAAAAACCTTAGAAATACCCACATAACTCTATTTTCTATTCAAAACCACACACACACACACACACACATTCACACATGAAAACAAAAAACAATTTTCATCATGCCATGTGAAGAAGGGTATTTGGTATTTTTACACAGATGAGCATAATGTGAATGCATGTACTATGTACATACAATCAATGTAGATTGGAGATGTACATGATATTCATATGAAATTTATAGAGTTTTTTCACAGTGAGGACTGTAAAACTCAGCACTCCGCATTCTCGAATGCTCAATACACGCACTTACACATGTCATCACTGGTGTCCTGTTCAAATAATCAAAAAATATCTAATACTTTTCCATGTATCTGCAATCTGTATATTCCTTTCAAATTTCAAATTGAGCTGGATTGAGATGCATGTTGGGGGCTGCGTGTGTGTGAGTGTGTGTGTGTGATTACTGTGTATGTATTCGTATATGTTTGAGTGTGTGTACGAGGATAGAATTTGGATGGTTCAAGTTTATATTAAACTTGTCATATGTGGATGTGCAAGTCTGTCCATTCTCACCAGCAGTAGTTTAATTGCTTGTTCAACACTTGCGATTACAGATTTCAGTATGTGTGTGTGTGTGACTCTACTCTGTACAAAGAGAGAGAGAGTATTGGCTACATAGAAGGCATCGCCTCCATGGGGTTTAATGTTTAATAGGGCAACTTTATTTCACATCGAGTTATTCATCATTCAAAAAACTTTTGATTAATAATATTTATGTTGTCTTTTGTCGTCTCATCGACCAACCACAACCAGATTTCCCATGCAAAACTATCATTAACCATCCACAATCCATCAATACAAACGGAGCACATACTTGTATACTTATATATCAAGTATTCTCACTTACCAAACAAACTCTTGAGATAAATGTAAAAATTCAAAAAAAAAAACCAACTTTTGTTTTCAATGAAGGAAATGCCGTCACCGTAATTTCTTTCTGTATATACAATTCGACTTTGGATATTATGTGAGTGTGTTTTTCATCTACAATGTACATCGTCAGCGTCAGCGTCAGCAGAAGAGAGTGGAGCGTCAATTGGGCATTTTACTGCACAGTCACAAAGTATCCACATTTCACACATTTCCAACTTTTGTTTGATTTGTGATTCATCTTCAACTTTTGTTTCTTTGCCATTCACAACTTGACATTTGTCCGTCTGTGTTTGTGTACGGACTCACGCACGCAGATTTTTGGAGGATGTTTACTTTATATGCATATAGATTCTTTGAGCTTCTTCTTAAAAATGTGCAATTTCCCTCCTCCTGTAGTTATATATACCTTTGGCAGATCCACGATCTGCATACTTTCAACCTCCTTTGCGTCACTTGAAACTGAGAAACAGAGGAGAGAGAAATGTTGAATGTGTTTGACAGTTCTGTTTCGTTTCATTCAAAGAATTCTACTGTCTGCCATGTATATGTGCAATCAATATATACGGGAAATCAAAACAAACGTCCAATTTTGCAGATACGAGGAAACTTTTGGGACTTTTGCTCTTGTGGACTTTGAATCAGAGCGAGCGAGCGAGCAAGCAATTTGTTTTATTGTCATTGATTAATTAATCTGGGTTGACCATTGAGCTCATTTCAGTCACTTCTCTCCCCTCACATTATCTCAAATGATCCCAAAAACTAAATGAAATATGTCATAAAAATGGGGGTCTGCTAACTGCTACAAAACTTTTGCCAGAGCAAACCCGACGGTGCTCAGCAATGAGCAATATTTACATTTCTTTTACGATTATCTCATCCTCATCACATGTTTCTTCGTTCATCTCCTCAAAAATCAATATGGTTTTTACATTCATTGGAAATTTTTGCATTTTCTTGTACATCTCGAGATGAATTTTGAGGATTCCTCAGTACAAAATCAACTAATACCTAAACGCACATGAAAATTGAAAAGAGAGAATCGACTTTTGTAAGTATATCTGTATATGTACAAAAGTTCCTAGTTGGAAGTTGCATGTAATTTGACTGTGTCACAGTTTTCCTATAGTATTTTCCTCGGTTTCATTGCAAAGAATGTACAACAATTGTGTATGTTCGTTTTGAATGATTGTGATTAGTCGTTTTGCCAACGAACGGCTAAAAATACTATAAGAGAGAAATAGAGTGCACTGCTGAACTCTGTGAGCTGTGAGATATAAAAAAAAAGTACTAGCAAGTATTGTAAGACTATATAATTACATGCAGAGTTTCAGTTATTTCGTTGACATGAAAACGCTATAATTTGAATTGGGTGATCACGAAATGGTACTTTGATTTGATATTTGATATTAAAGAGAAAGTATGCATACACAATTGGAAATGCTCTCAATAGAAATTAGAAAGGACACTACAAAAATTTGATATGAAATTATGAATATGAATTGTGCCCATGATGACTTGTATAAGCAGACTGTTTCTATGAAAATAAATAAATGGAACACACAAACAACAAACGGAGATATTTGTCAATACAATTAAAAAAACACAAAACGTTATGTATATGCTTTATTGAAATAAACACTTGCATAAAATAATATGATAATTATATAGTATTGTGTATATGTACAACATTATGGATTTGGATAGAAAATCATCTCATCATTTCTCATCCCATCATCAGCGCTCTCCTCTCTCACTAACCATTAATAATATATAATATAATATAAAATAAAATAATAATACACTGGAAATGTAAAGAAATCGAAATCGAAATCGAAAAATTATTTCACACAACACATTTTCTGTTTCTTTATAGTTATTTCTTCATTTTTCTTTTCTTTCTTTTTTTTTGTTTAAATCTTTGCGAGATCAAGTTGTTCGCGACGTGATCATATAGTAGTAGTAAATAATAATAATGATAATAGTTGTATAATAATAATAATATTATGTAGGTATATATATATATATGTATATATATATAGTGATTGTAGTGTAGGTATTTATATATATTCATATAGTTGGTTGGTTGGTTGGTAGTTGGTATGTATTGCAGTAGTTGGTTGGTATTTATATAGTTTATTGTGGTAGTCAGAAAAAAAAATCTCAGTAGTATCCAGGCGATGAAGAATTATAGCCGGAGCTCCCACTGCTACTTCCACCCGGTGAATGCTGGGATCTGTGTAATTTGTTTAACAGAGTTCTTTAAATTATCATCATCAACTCATCGAATCCCTTTTTTATCTTCTCTCTATCTCTCTCTCTCAATCCTTTCAACATTCATTTATTGTTTTCCTTTCCTTTCAACACACACACACACAGTGACAAACATTTCAATTGCTAATTTTTACTATACTGCAAACTACTTGTATACTTTGGTGAATGGAGTGGATTAAAAATATTATGAGTGGAAGGATTGATTTGTAATGGGAAGAGAAAAGTGATTAGTCTGTCTCATTTGACACCGAGAAAGTAAACAAATTTTTTTGTACACACACACAAACACAAACACACGTACACAAGGAAAATGAAGTTGCCTAAATGAAATTAGTGGGAAGAAAAAAGAGAGTAAATTATGAGGGTATACAGAAGTGTGTGTGTGTGTGTGTGTTTGAAAGTACAAACAAGTTACATGGAAATTTGTAAAGAAAAGTAAAAGGAGAGAGAGAGAGAGAGACTTGATGCCATTATAATAATGAGACGGGAAATTGAAACCTGAAGAACTTGTTGCGGAGAAAAAGAGAAGAAGGAAAAGGTGTGTGTGTTGTGTGTATATGTAGAATGTGGAATATGGGAAAAGTGTGTAGTATGATGCTTTTATCGTTTATCGTTTATCGTACCTATGAACAGCCAGCCCCTCTTTACTCTTGAAACTCTTTCCACACGTCTCACAGCTGTAATTGATCATATCATGACTTCGCTCATGAACCATCAGATTATATGATTTGTTGAACCGTCTTTGACAGTACTGGCAATACAATTCGGTTTTACAACTTCGTCGTCGACGGGAAGTCACGGCGTAGTGACATTCTGAGGATTGCAGAATTGCAAACATTTTCTCTCTGTCTCTCTGTCGTCTCACAAGCACACGCACTCTCTCTCTCTCTGTCTCAAAACAAAAATCTTCTTTCTCTCCTTCCTGTATATTCAGAACAACACAGACAACACATTTAAAATTATTCACTTTTCCCCGAATTACTGAATTTACACATGTTCAAACAAATTTATTAATTTATACATGCGGACAAGTTACAAATACAAATTCTTTGACTTTTATATATTCCTACCCATAAAAATTCCTGTTTATAATTTCTATACGTGTACTACAATTAGTTAACTGGTAATTAGTCAACATGTGAATAACTAATGATTTACGTTGAATAAATTCGACACACAAACCGCACCTTAGTGAAAAAAAAATAACCACTTACTTTAAAATCCGAATGGACCACCCGGAAGTATTGTAGAAATGTGACCAAATTATTGACAAGTTTCCACGAATCCCGTCCGTCTTCAACTTTCAATTTTCACGTTTCAAAAATACCCGTATAGTAGTGAACAAATCCAAAAGACAAAATGAATCACACTCTCTCGTCTCGTCTCGTCTCACTTATCCCCAGAACACGGAACGCACTCTCTTCCAAAAAATATATATAGCAGAAAGAATCACAACTTCCGAGAGAAACGAAAAACGCAAGAGAACTTTCACCGTGAATCTAAATGTTGAGAGAAAATATAAGTGTATAAGAGGAAATACTGAACAAACTCTTTGAGATTTTGTGAAGTTAAATGTGTTTTGTATGTTGTAAAAATAAAAAGTCCATTAGATGTGGTTATAACGAGTAAATTTGATGTTGACGGAATAGAACCTAAAAGATGAGTGAAGAGTGAATAAGGTAATTGGAAAAGAGCGAGTCCAACATCCCACCTCACGAGAATCTCCCTCCGACACACAACACAATCATCATAAGTACAAGAGTCAAAGAGTCTGTTCTCTCTCTCTCTCTCATGTACTATATTGTATTGTGTATGAGAGAGTGTGTGTACTCGTAATATCATTATGTGCACAACCCACAAAAGACACATTCAAATATCCCATTCTCTCTATATATTCTATATACTCTAGGTACACATTTTCCTCATATCTCTCTCTCTCTCTCTGCATTATTCTTCACTCCCAAAAAGTCTAGTCAATATTGTTATTCAATCCTTACACATATTATTTTTACCAATATACAAATACAATAATAATAACATTATAAACCTTTAGCATTAGCTATTAACTCCATCATCTATAGAAACATTTTATCTGTATTTACATAAGGGCTCACAAAGAAAATTTCTCATGCACAGTCAAGGCTTAAAGTTCTCTTCTCTCTCTCTCCCTCTCTCACACACACACACACACACACACACTGAATCATCATGATGAAAGACCAAAATCTCCAACCTAAAAGCCAAAAGTCAAACATCAAAGCCAAAACCTAAAGCCAAAATCTCTTCTTCCCTTCTCATCTTCAACGTATACAAAATACAGATACAAGTACACCTATGTAACAACAACAATAATAATAATAATAATAATGCAAACAGCTAAGATTAAGAACGAGTACAAGAATAAAAGAATCAAAGTCATCACATACATTACACATTGAAGCCGATAGAAGAGACTAGACAAATTTGATAGACTATGCACACAACTATACACACAACTACACATACACACAAACTCACAATTGTACAGCGTACAGGTACAGAATATAGACTATCGACACAAAGAGAGGATGGGCTCGATCATATTGTATAGACTCTCATTTTCATTCCCACATTTGTATTCATATCCTCATAACATCTCATCTCATCACATCACACGTGAAAATTCACCATTTTATTCACCATATATTATAAATGATGGGTAAAGTCTTCATTTTATTGGGATAGAAAAAGGATTTTGGGATGCAGATGAAAATTAAAATGAAGAGGCTTGTGGCTTTGTGGTGTATGCCAATGCCATTCACTTATGTGGGTTCAAATCAGCGTCTATCTCTGTAGAACAAATAAATAGCTGAGGAAAAAAACTACATTGTCAAATCATATACAATTTATTTAAACTTTTAACACCGTGTGTATTTATGTGTAAATGTATGTGTGTGTGTGTGTCGAGTCGATGGGAGTGTGTTGTGTTGTGTATAGTTGGGCTGTAAAGGGATATTTCTGACGTCTTGAAAGACAAAGTAGATTAGAGAACATTAGAGTTGTATATTATATTATTTCCACGACAATTACTATTGGTTTTCCTCTACCTCACAAGATGATAATAAAATAGTAATAACAATAACAAGTTTCTTCAAAGACTGTCGTACAGATAGAGTCAACTGAAGTTTCTACCTCCCGTTCACTGTCCTTCTATCTCTCTCTCTCTCTCTCTCTCTTTCAACTCTCGTCGTTCATCGCTTTCCTCTTGTCGACATCCAAATCCACGTCCACATCTAGTCAACCCATCTTTCAAAGTCTCAGTCTGAGGCAGTCCCAATCTTGACTCTTGGTTTTTCCTCGCTCTCAAATACAAATATATATAGGAATAGGAAGAATATGAATAAGAATATACGAATGAACACAAGAATCTACAGATACAGCCGATATATATATACAGAACAGAACAGATACAGAGGAATGAACACCAAAGACCGAGTGAGGAATGGAAACTAATTGGAACAACTTGTTCAATTCTCTGAACCTATATCTATCTCTCCATCCTATTACCAACATCACATCACACTCACACCAACCAAACTATTTATTAACTATTAACACTTGTACTCTTACTCTTACACAAATACACAGACACACAGAGAGACAGACATTCCCTTTCTTCCTTCGAGTATCAAATATATAGGTATATGAACGGTATATCTGTATAGTTGAACTGAGTACCATTCAGTGAATATCTGTAGTGACTAGTGAGTACACACTATTAATATTAATAAATACATTATTGTTACCTATTATTCCTATAGATTGATAATTTTTTTATCGGATCATCATGTATGAATATCTATATATCGAATATTCAATAACAATGTGTGTGAACTGTGAACATAACCCTCATTCATTTTTGATTTTCTTCTAGTTTCTTGTCTCTTCATTATTTTTCCACACGTCAACAGGAGAGGAAGGCTCTGGAACTCTTGCACAGTCTCACATGCCGAGATAAGAGAAATTATTAAACCATTATATGATGAATCGACCAAACTGACAATCGTCATTAGAGTCATCATGATAATAAATCTGTACATATATACCGGACCACATCTCAACAGTCGACAGTCAACATTCAAGTCATCATCAATGTCAATACAGAATCCTCACCTGAATTTAACTAACAATAAGTACAAAGTACAAGTGGCCACTTGCTCCCACAAACACACACACACACACGTACACATATTTAAGTATAATATGTATACAGGTACAGGTACTAACTTGATTTAATTAAATAATAAGGAAAACACCCATTGCCCATTGCTGTCAAGGTACATATAGAATGTAGAATGTCATATTGAAAGACAATCAAATAAACAAATTCATTGAGAAATTTGTCATGAGACATTTCGTCGTCGTTGCGTTGTCGTGAGTTTTGGAGTCCGAGTCTCGTCAGGTTTATCCTGTTTCTTTGTTCTTTTTATGAGCATAGATAGACATTCCAAAATATTTAAATTATCATGGCTAATGTAATGAGACGGTTGATGGCGATACTGATTAAGCAGTATCTACTTTTTTTCAATGAACAATGAAACAATTAAATGACAAAAAAAAAGTAGCGCGTGAGTGTGTTTATATCTATATAGAGATCATATAGATTATAGATAGTTTGATCCCTCTCATCGTATGTAAATGAGAATGAGGATAAAGTTGTTTGTCTCTTGATGTTGATGTTGATTTGATTAGACTTTGATTGGACATGTCAATTGATGAGGACGACGAACGAAAAAAAAGACAAGAAAATGTAGAATGTTTTGACTTTTTGCTGTTGTTTTGTTTTTTTGACCACCCTCAGGGAGATTTGAAACAGGAAGGGGAAAAGCGAGAGAGAGAAAAGGGAGGAGGATGGAGGTGATGAAAATCCTTGGTAAAGAAAAATTCCCATAAATCCACATACATAAATCTGTATATAGACTGTGATGTTTGAGATTGAGATGCCCGGGGTGGATAAGGAAGTTTGAGAGTGATCAACTTGTGTCAACATATGAAGGAGTCAAAGGGAAGTGGGGATAAGGAGTAAACTATATATACACGCAGTATACACACACAAACACATAGGAAATATCAACACGATTCAATCAGAGAGGACAAATCGATTGTGTCAACCTAAACAGATTTCCTATCCAATTACACATCCCTTTCATCTCATTTCCTCCATCTCCACAGTCACCATGTTAAGTCATTTTTCATTTTCCACTTTTCTCCGGGTTTCCTTTCTACATACAATGTATCTACTTCTACTACCTACATACGATATACTTGGGCACTGCATGCATGGTATTGTGTTTGGTGTTTTGAGTGGGGGGGGGGGGGGTGTACGAATTCACTGGATTTCAATTGGAATTTAAATTTGAAGTACACGTGTATGTATGTATAAGGTTCCAGGTTGTTGTAAGTTGTAGCTTTTAGTTGTCATCGTATCGTTTTCTCCTCCATATTGTCCGGGGTTGAAGGGGGGAAAAAAGAGCCAAGATTTTTTCCCTTGCATACAGATACTTTTCATAGCATACTTTATAGGCACTTTATTATATCCACTTACTACTTGATACATAATTTCTTTTTTTGCATGTTCACTAGTTCCAAAAACCAGGACCAGATTTACTGCTTTTCCCCTCACTTTTATGCCTTATACACACTTCCACTTTACACACACACAAAACAACAACTTTTGTGAATCTGAGTGATTTACAAAATTTACATTGGTAATAAAATTACAGTGGAACCAGAGGGAAAAAAAGCGTTTACATATTTTTAATAGGTTGAGAGATCTCAAACGTCAAAATGAAATAGTCAGAGAGTCAACAATATGCAGGGGAAAAATGTATAAAATATAGTAATAGTAATAGCAATAATAGTGCAAGTATAGACATAGACATTGAGTTTATGTCTGTCGAGTTGTTGAGCTAACGTACTGGTAATTAAGAAAATTCAAAGAGAGTTAAAAGTTTAAAGGCAAAATTGAAAAATTGTAAAATGTTTCACAAAAAAGTTGTCCCATTCTCCCCATTTCATCTCTCTCTCTTCCACATAGACAGAGAGAGAGAGAGAGAGACTCGTGCTCTTTCTGGTACATCCTGCAAATATGCAAAAGAAAAAACCCATCTGTATAGACACATTTATGTAGATTTTCCTTTGCTATCCTCTTTATTCTCTCGACAGACATATTAGATATGATAATCCATATTGTATTGTTTTATATGATGACTACACATTTCTCAGATTAATCCTCAATCTATGTTGGAATCTCTCTCGTTTGCTGATATTTCCCTATATATATCTGCTATGAATTAACTGCTATAAAAAATGAAAAACTAACTATAAGCATACACACATGTGGGAAAGTTTCACCTCGACTTGGAAATTTGACTTGAAATTTGCATTCACATGCCTCTGGTCATAATATAATAACCCATTAAGATCATGAAAGACATAAAACTTTGACTCGTTCTCTCTCTCGCTCGCTCAATTTCGACTTGAATTTGGATAAACTGTACAATATAAAGTATAAAGGATGTTATTTTGTTATTATAGAGACGGAGAATGTATATGATTATGTATCATGATTGTCCTTGTTGTCCTGTGTGTATGGGCGATGAGTGAAGAGAGACGGGAGGGCAGGTACTTGTGGAACTTTTCTCTCTCTCTCTCTCTCTCTTCTCGCTGTTCTTTCTTGTGACGACGGAGGTACTCAATTGTAAGATCTTTTCAGTATATTATATTATGAGTGTGGTGTAGACTCTCCACTACATAGGTATATTCACTCTATTCAGCCCATTGTATTGTTATAGTAAATTGTAAAATGGTGAGACGAATGTTCTACTCATGTTTTTGAATACGCTTTAAACGTTCACCTAAAATACAGTAAACACTACTTTATTACAAGAAAAGAAGAGACCGACAATCAAAATTAACAACCAAGACATTTACAGGGAAAAACTACAAACTACCAACTACATGATGATATTATGTAGTGACTCTGCCTGTGTTTTCTATATATATATATATCTAATATCTAATATAGTAATATCTATATATATGCACAGATTACTGTGCTCAACTGTACTGTTGTAGAGTAAAGTGAGAACGAGGGAAGGAAATAGATGAGAGAGAGAGAGAGAGAAAAAGTACGTTGAGGATTACAAGTTTGGAAGGAAAAACCTCAAAGTCTCAAAAAGAATTCATCTACAGAAGCCCTTTGAAATCCCTTGAGAGAGAGCTCCTTACAAAACAAAAACAATTCCAAGAAGTAAAAAGATCACAATTTTGACGAACAAACCAAGCTCCCTGGAGTTAGTAAATGACCCCCTACCAGAACACATAATCGATTTTCATTATACGATAAATACCCTCCGTTTTCCCTTTTTTGTCCATATTACTCTCTCCAGAGTCGTAGTCTCGCAGTCTGCACTCATAAGTATATGCTATGTGTCGTCCCCATCCACTCTGTTGTACTCTGTGGGCTCTGGGGTTCCAGTCCACAGCATCATTTTTAGGTGCACACACACACACACACACACCAAGAGAGAAGGAGACGCAGACGAAACACTTTACCATAATATGGGATGAAGGGAGCTCTGGGTCCAGGGAGGTCAGTCAAGAGGTCAAAATCTAGGAATGGAATGCGTTTACTCGTTATTTTCTCTTAGTATAGTGTCTTTGAAAAAATCTTTCAACTTTTTCCATTTTCTATAATATTTTTTTCCCTGTCTTTCTCTCTCTTTTATCTTTTCTCTAACAATTTTTTTGAACTCTTGATGGTTTTTTCATTTATTACATGTCCATTTATTTTATTACATTATTTCATATTGTAGTATTATTAACAACATATATATATATATTATATATACTTGAGCTATTACAATTACAAGCTCCGTGTCTCTCCGTTCTCTCTCTCTCTCTCTCTCTCTCTCTATTGTGAAGAATGGAACAACAAAAGATTTATTTTATTTCATTAACTTTGTGTGTACATGAGAAAATGTTTGGTCATTCCCATTTAAATTGTGTAAGTTGTGTAACCAATTTAATAAACGATACACACAAAAAAAAAACCCCAGCAAAACATTTTCCAGCTCCTACACAAACATAACACATACAGAGCGAGAGAAACTGATACAGATACAGATACGTATATAATAATATGAAGATGGAATGGAAAAGGAACTTTTGTTGAACGATACACTGTGGGATTTTGATGAGATACAAATTAAAGAGAGGAAGAAGAAGACGAAAAAAGATTAGTCAAATCTCACACAATAATTTTAGACGATTTAGACATAAGAAGGTTGGTAGGCAGTTGGGAGTTGGGAAGGAAGGAGCTTCTCGAGTATAAATACATAATTAGACTCCATGTAGTGACGAGTGCAGAGTGGACGCCCGGCATCGTGTAGACTCAGACTCTCTGTACAATGTATATACCCATGTAATATCTAAAATGTAGGTGCTGCTCGTGTGTAGACAGACATGGGAATTAAAACATAAACGTAAAAAAAACTATACACACTCATACTTCCTTCCTTTTTTCGTTTCTACATTCTATATGCAGTCCACATAGTCCACATTTCCATGGGGAATTCAATGTCTTTTTATGCATGCATTCTTGGAATGGTCTACTTTGCGTTTGCGACTTTGCTCTCCTCCCTCGTGGAATTTGGAATTCTAATCGAATTACGTACATTCCACATGATTGCCTGAGCCAAAATTTGATTGTACATCCATTCAATGCTCAAGCCGATACAGAAATCTTACCAGTTTCCCATTTTTTATAAATCAAAAACTGATTGAGCTACCGGGATCTATATACATATACGGATATATATATAAGATATACAGATAGAATCCGCAGTTTTGCATGTGCATAATGTGTACGAATGAGAAGACTATATGGGAATTTTTAGTGTGATTATGGAAATTGAGGAATCAAAATGAGAATTTCTTTTATGACAATGTTCAAATGAATCATGAATGTAATAAATAAAAGGAAGGTTGCCTATATATATAAAATAAATGTAAATGGTGAAGGGAATTCACCATTCAGTAAAAAAAGAGCCAAAAATATTGGTTTGGGCTTTGAGTTTGGGGTTTTTTTGAGTATATAAATTTGAGATCATCATGTTCCTAAAAAAATGCTTAATAAAAATACACTGTGCATCATCGTCGAGTTGCATAAATAACTTGAAAAATACCTACGCAAAGGGAAATGTATCATTAACCATCCACTCCTTGATTCTCTCTCTCTCTCTCTTCATATTATATATCTATAGATATACAAATATATTTTTTTTGCTCAGAATTTTATGTTTCACCTTCATCATGATGTGATGTTCGTGTTCGAGGGTTTTGGTTTTGCTGGTGTTGCTATATAGTGCTGGTGCTGATGAAGTTCATGTTTTTTATTTTTATTTTTTGATGATGAAGGCACAGAGAGCGTCAGCGTCAGAGTGTCAGAAAGAGTTGAGTGAGTTGAGTACACACTGACGAGCGAGCATCTCATCTCACATAGACTATTTAAGATTCAAATGAACAAGAAGAATAAGAATACTATATACAAAATAGCCATAGTCATATCCTGATAGTCATGAAGAGTCTGTCCGTCCGTCCACCATCATCATTTCACCACGAACCACCACCAAACACCACCATATTGTCAATCGGACAGCGGACAGCCACAACAAAAAAAAGTAACAACACTATACGTATGGAAATTAGGAGAAGAAGCAGTTGAATAAGAAGAAGAAGACGAATAAGAAGAGAAGAAGAAGAACAAAGAGAGAGAGAGAGAGAGAGATTAAATTAAAAAATACTTGTTGTTGTTGAACGTAGAAGGAAGGACATGTGAAGAAAAAAAATGTCTATACACAAAAATCCGTTCATTTTATCTCCCAGAGACATTTAACATGTTTTTAATTACGAGCATGGAAAATGTATTAAAAGGCTAAGTCGAGATTGTACGTAATTACGATTGCAATTCTCAATCAGTTTGTTTCATCTGAGTAATTAAATGGGAGTATTCATGTTATTAAAGTGTAGAGTGGGGGACTGTACACTTTATGATTACGAGCTATACACAGGAACTTTGCCATTTATTTCATAAGCATAAATGACCATGGGAAATCATTCGATTCGTTTGTACTTTGTATATAGAAAAGGAATTTCTGGGTGGATTTCCCATTCGAAATGCAGTCACAAACAAAAGTAAAGAATTTTAAAATTTTATAGAGTTTCGTAGAGATCTCTCTCTCTCACTACTCGAGTAAAAAGAAGAAGACGGGAGAAGAAGAATTTTTTTTTGTAGACTGCAGACAAACCAAATAAGAGCAACCGTGTGTGTCTGCTGTTATCTGTGTGTGTGTGTGTGTGCGTTATCTTATGTGGTACAAAATGACTAAAGGGAGTGTCGGATTCAGAGAAAATGTTTAAATTATGACAAAGTACGAGAGAAAATGTTCATATGCCATGACCAATTTCAATATTGTACTATAATAAAATCCAGGACTGACTATTTTTGTCAACATTATTCATTTTTTACACCTATAATACGGAGACAGGGATGGACACAAGAGAGAAAGACAGAGAGAGAGACCACATTTACATTTGAATGTGACCATGTGAACGCAAAGTAAGGAAAACACTACAATCGACTATGTTGTGGATAGAGAGAGAGAGACAGAGAATGAGTGTGGGAATAATTCCAGTAGACTTGGAGATTTGTCCATACTCTCTCACATGTGATCCGCCCAACTCCACGCCTCCAAAGCAAAAAGCTTTGAAACCTCTTTCAAAGGATTTTTACATTCAAACTTGGAAAACTCGCGATGAGCAACTCGTGATCAACCTGGGACATCTGGGGAAGTCTGGGGAAAGTATCAGGAAGGATCTTCTTCTTCTTCTTTTTCTCTAAGATCTTTTCAGAGTTTTCAGCAGCAAAGTTACTGAATGGATTTTTAATGGGGGTTCACAGGCAATTTAAAAAGAATTCCTGAATTTCTTTCAACGAATTTTATTAGGGTAATTACATGACAATTTTAATGGTAATTGTAATTGTGAAATGGAAATGGGAGAGCTGTGCATTTTCTAGTATGATAGCCGTGGAAATGTTTCATCAAAACCTTTCATTTTGGGGCGTTATGAACTTTTCCCTTATATACATTCCCTTTGAATGCATGTACACACTTATTACTTACCTATACTTATACACATTTACAAATGTAATGTACACAGTACACCGTTTTCATTTATTGCTCTGAATTTGGAATGAAATGAATTAAATTCTGATGACTAATTATTCGCGAACTTTTATTTTTGCAAGTGTGATAAGTAGAGAGAGCAGATGAAAAATACTTGGAGAAAGCACATTTAATTTATTGTCATACCAAAATTACCAAATCAGTGTCATTGGCACTAAAACCAATTTGAGCTCGGGAATCCATGGCCGAAATTCTTAGTTTTCATGAGTTTGTATAGCCATTGGAATAATATTAAATGAAATACACATATACGATTCCTTGCAAACCTGAGAAATCCCTTACAATGTCCTGTTTAAGTTTATTTTAGTTTAAGTTGACATTTTAGACGTTAATATATGCTGCCGATTCCTTAGGAATTTTAGATGTCATCAAAGATTGTATTTTTAAAGATTTTGCAGTTTCACAGTCGATTTCAACAAGTCAATGTAATTTCGAAATATATGGCTGACAAACTGTGTACGTACAAGTCTTATGAAAAACGAGTTATAATGACAAAATGAGAAATAAATGTTGTGCTGTTGTTGACGTACACACACAGGGCGAAAGTGAGACATTGGAAATTTAAAAACTGCACAATCAAAAAATTTATTAACAAACGCACACGCATACATGCACTTTCATTCACAGTACAGCATCAGCATAGGTAATATATATATATATATATATTATATATATTGTTTTAATTTAAAGCCACACACATTAAATATATATATATAAAAAAACGATACACAATAAAAATATTCATACTCGAATTTTACTTCATAATCTCATCAATGGTAAAACCCATCCTTTTAATCTTGCCATTACTACTAGATTCTTCACTGCAATTATCCAGTCCCACCACATCTACCTCTACATCCTCCTCATTGTTGAAACAATTGAATTCGACCCCACCTACTGAGTGTGTGAGAGCGTGACGTCGGAGATCACAGTTTCGACGGAAAACCTACATTATAAAAAAACAACAATAATATAATATACGATATATATTAACCCATTTATAATATTATTGAAAAGTCAAAACAATACTGTATTTACCTAAATATATAGAAATATGTATAGGAATTTAATGACTCAAAATAGACGATACCTTATGGCAAGTTGAGCAATTATAAGGCTTCACGTCCGTATGGGTTAGTAAATGAGTTTTGAGATTGGATCTTTGGTTGAATGCACGGGAGCAGACAGGACATTTATGAGGAGACTCTTCCATGTGAAGGATCTTGTGAACTGCCAGTGTTCGGGATTGACAAAATCCTTTACCACACTCCGTACATTTGAAGGGCTTCTCCTTACTATGAATGTACCTATATCCATACAATCCATATACAATTTAAATCAATTATTAGTTATAATCCTGTATTTGTATTTGTACACCCATTCGAAATTTGTGTTGGCCATTTACAATTTAAATTGAAGATGAAGAAAGAACAATAGAAAATATAGATTTATACATAGCTGCATGCATACAAAATACATACAACACACATATAAGATATAAGCAAAATGGAAATTCTCCAGTATTTTAAATTTCCAAATACATATACTCGTGAAAAATCTATGTAGCGAGTATTAAGGTCTCTTTAATTTAAGTTCAAGGACACCAATTATTTATACAGTGGACCAAAGATAAGAGCAGGAAGAACAGAACAGAAGGAAGAGTGTATATGTGGGAGAGAAAACAAACTGAATACAGATATTTTGTCTGTGTGAGTATATATATACAGTAAAAATATACCTATGATCTCTTAGATGATCCTGTCTTCTGAATGCTTTTCCACAGATATCGCAACTGTAAGGACGCTCATCCGTATGAGTTCGCTCATGGATGAGCAAATTATAGCTCTTTGTGAATTGTCGACTGCAAAATTTGCAAATGAACTGTTTTTTGGGTCGGGAACTTCTTGTACTACTGCTGGCTCCATGATGTCCAAGGACGGGGGCACTGGAATTAAGTAATTGTCCTGGATTCGTCATGCTGTACTGTCCATATAAAAAAGGATTGAAATAACAATTTTGGGAGGTGAGCTTGTCGATGGTCATTGTGTCTATTATGGATTTTGTAGTGGCAGTCGTGGGTTGCTGTGTCGAGGACGGATGGGATGTCATGTGCCAGGACGTCATTTTCTATATATATATGTTAAATGGAATACACAATAATAATTAATTAATTGAGATTTTAATCATGATGTACAGAATTAATCAGGATATATAATTTTGTGCACATTTAAGTTTACACTTTTTATACTCTTTTTTCATTAAATACTAAATACACAATTGATTTGAAACCGTATACACAGTGCACTTTAAATATAAAGACGGCAGAGTAATAATAATTATTATTAGTATCAATTATTAATTATGAATATATATTGAAATGATTTAATATATATAGTCAAATAATTCTTCTGTATTTTTTTAATATGAAAAAATAAGGATTTCCATGAAATGTGTAAATATAGAAAAAATATATAGGGATGATTGATTCACTTACGTCACAATTAATAAATGATGGAACCCTGGTTGTAAAAATAAATGATATATTTTTTCAATTTGAGCTCCGCACACAGCTACTGTTGAATAATCATTCAGAGAACAAATAAAAGTTAACTGAGATTTAATATAAAACTATATGAATAACAAGTGGATAACAAGAAGTCTCCAATGAATTCTCTCCCTGAATTCTAAATTCCGAGTCCAAGACACAAAGGAAGTTTTTCGGAGAATGGAATGTTTGAGACTCTTGATTTATCCAACGCCACGATAACAAAAAAAATCGAATAACTTCTTCTCCAGCTTCCAAGACTACATTTTTTTGTGTGTATCTCTCTCTCTCTCTCTCTCTCTCTCTCTCTCTCCTATACTCACTCTTTTATTCTTATGATCCCCTATTGGACTCTCTGAGCTCCTGTTTGTCCCTGAGCACAGAAGCACCACACCTGCAATTTTGCCGGTAGCAAAAGTATCGAGATCTGTTTTTTTTATTACGACAGTCTGGGCCGAGTTGGAAATTCAGCATCTCGCAAGTCTCGTTTTTATACATGACTGATGACTATGTAAAAGTCATATGTAGCTGTGATTGTAGACGGATGAAATCCTTCAAATCCGTTGTATATACTTAAATACTGTGGGATTTCCTGACTTTTTATAAAATTACGAAAGCCTTTAGAAATAAGTTTCGTTCATCATTATTTTGTAAATGTACATACGTCAAAGACTTTGAATTATGAATGCAAAAGCAGTTGGCATTATCAGTCAAAGTCGTTTTTTTACATCTGACCGTCGTATACAAAAGTCAATGAGATGCAATTAAAATCGTAGTTAATAGGCAGTATAGGATCCGAATCGGATCTTACGCTTGAGAGCCGTGTATACACATATATAAGGGACAATAAAGTATATAGAAAGGGCTTTGAAAAATCTCGGAAAAGACGGCCGCATCTGCTCCTAAACTTGTGGCTGGGTCCTCACTGTACGCAGAGATGAAGGTGGAATCAACGAAACCAACAGGTGGAAGCAAGAATCTTTTTGGATTCTTATTCAACAGGTAGGTGGGTATTCTAATTTCAAAGGAATCTTCCCTTCTCTCTCTCTCTCTCTCTCTCTCTAGCTCTCTCTTTTAAGGACCCCAGACCCAGACCTTTTTTATTTACTCTCTTTACCTTAAGTATATATAAGCTATGATCGAAAACTGTTATACCATTATAGAGCCCCTCGGATTTCCTAATCCCTATCTCATTTTCGTAGGAGGCCTATAATATAGAACTTTTAGATATGTACATGTTAATTTTCTCATGTGTCAAAGTGGATTTTGATGTAAAACATTGAAAACATTGAAAAAAGGACAGAATTCCAAAAATGAACTATTCGACAGTGATTTTGTGTTACTGCTCAAAATGAATTCTCTGCTCGATTAACATATGCAATTACAATTTTAACGACTTGAAATACTAAATGAGATTAAAAACATTACAGTTTCCTTCATGAAATTCAATTTAATTCAGAATTTTGTATTTTCACTGAAAAATTTTCAGTGTCAGTTTGGGAAAACTCTTGGCTTTTGATATGCGTAATTTTTGAGAATATCTTATTATGTAGAAAGTCCAAGTGTACACTCATATACACTATGAGATGAAAGAAAAGTAAGTACGTATGTATTATCATGTATGAATGCAATTATGGAAAACATGTGTAAAAAGTTTGTGTAAGATCGAAAAGAATGGAATAGGAGTGTGGATGCATATTTTCAATACATTTTTGTTATTAATTAAAACTTGCAAAAATGTAACTGGAATCATTGTTAAGTAATGTTAGACTTTAGAAATAAAATTTGAAGAAGTACGGAATATATTTTTATATTAATTACCAAGTGTATTTTCATTTTATTCACAAAAAAATTAAATCATTCACTTTATAATTTAAGCATCGCATCATACACGCACACAATTTGGACAAAAAAATACGTACGTACATAAACAGAATATATATTTAAATATTTATATATGTATAGTGGTTACAAATAATTTACAAATTAACTAGAGTCATTTGTGGACTTTCGGCCCAAATTTGGCCTCCCAGTCCAGAAATTTCAGTGCATTATCTGCTGGCGATGTGGCTTAAATGGTCCAATAAAGGAGAGGAGAACAGGCAGAAAGATGAGCCCGTGCAGAGCTCCAATAATCACGATTCCTAAGTACATACGATAATAAAAGACGCGGAAAATCTGGGACTGCAATAGAACAAAACAAACGAACAATAATTATTACACTGACTACTGATGTTGCTACATACACATGTATATTGCATTAAATGTATGCAGAGTTGTGAATGAAGAAAATCAGTAATAAATAAAATGAATAAACCACCTTTGCAAACCCAAGAACTATTATACCGCCAAATTTCGTTAGCGTAATGCCCTGTATATTGTCAAATAAAAACAAATTCATATTAATACAACACTTGGAAATTTCGACATCGGCAAAAATCAGTTATTCTACATGATGTAAATTTAATTTTGTTTTGAAAAGTGTAGGAAGATTTCACAACTTACGGAGAGAACAGATGATCCCATATTGACAAGGGAATCCCTAGCTTTCTCTAGCCTTGTATGTTCAGTCGAAGTCATGAAAGCATGAACAACATGCGTACAAAACTCGACGCTAATGCCCACGGCCTGGAAACAAATTCAAACGGATTACGTCAATTTTTTATCACATACGAATGGAATGGGTATTGTTTATTTATTTTTTTTTTTTTTGCAATGAACATAAACAAAATGAATGAACTAAACTTAGATTGCATTTCTCTTTTCTTACCATGACAAGATTTACAAGACTAATAGCGTTCAAGCTAACATTCCAATGGTACATGAGTCCACCCAAATTCGTCACAATGAGTAATATTATTAAAAGCACGATACAAGCTGCTTGAAGACTGAAGCCAGTGAGGAGGAACACCACGACAAACACCGCCCCCATGGAAATCCCCATTGCTGTGATTGTATCTTGCCACATTGTGAGATACTAGAAAATAAAATAAAAATACATTATTATATCAATTTTGGTTGTTTCAGATCGTTTCATATTCGACTTCTGCCTGCATATAATTGTGGAATTTATTCCTACAACTATCGTTGTGTGCAAAAGTATACAATAGTATATTGCACGCTTGTATCAGTGACACAAGCGTGAAAGAGTCATACCCATCTATGTTATGTATAAACTTTTTTGATTACCTGCTCGTAGAATACGTAAAAGATACTATATGGGAATACATGATGAGGTCCAGTGCTATTTCCTGTAACTGTATATACGTACAATAAAAAATAATAATACGATCAAAAAGAATCTCACAATAATCACTCAATTAGTGTAAGCATTGATACACATTTGTTTTTTACAAAAAAAGGAAAGTGAAAACGAAATTAGTACTCACGTTCTTTGTTTAACGTTATTGTAAGATTGTTAGCTATCTCCCTAGCCTCCCGCAAGGCATTTGTGTAATCTTGAGATGACTTAAGTATAGTATGGTAGGTCATAAAATAATTAGCTCCGACACTTCCATATCCAGTAGTCTTATTAATATCAAGTTTGACTCCACTTCCGTAAGCTGCATGACCCCCTTTAGGACACGTCTCTGTTGGATTATCTTGAATGAAGAATGAAATGTACTTTTGGAATTCCGCCTCATTCAGATGTCCAAAGTCCGAACGGTCTATGTCACAAGCTTGACAACCCCTATGAGGTGAGAGACAATGTACAGGTGCAATTACATTATCTGATATTCATATCATGTACGAACAAGTAATGAATTATTGCCATAGTTTGTTAGATAGTGACTATTCAAATTAATTAAAGTAATACTTACGATTGCCCATTTGGACAGAAACCTCCAGTAGATTTATTAAACTGGCAACAATTATCATTGAAACCCCAGTCAATGTAATCATCAAGCCAACTTGAAGTTGGTTTTGCGATAAAAGTACGATTACTCCTTTTACTAGCTGAGTAGATTTGAGACACAAGACTGTAAGGATTTTCTCCACCCCTAACGAGATCTTGAACAGTATAATTTTGATATTCAAGCCCCGAGCTCTTGATGACAAAATAAACTGGGGGCCCAATACTTAAGTAGTCAAACATAGCTCTGAAGTATTCCAGGACGTAAGAATCTTCAGGCATCGAGAGTTGCTGATCCAACCCTACATCAATGGATGGGAGGACGGCTACAGACGAGCAGAACCATCCAAAGAATACAATAAGTACTGCTACTCTGACTGGAAATTTGAGTAGTATTGGGGCATAGATTGATTTGAACATGTTGAATAGTATTCCATTTGATTTTGTTGATGGTTCTTGACTGATAGATGATTCGGATATTGTTTGTCTTGATGATTTCTTTCCTGATTTTATACTGTAAGAATTTAACAAAAAAAATGAGTATATAACTTACACATACATAGAATACATGAATTCATTGATTTGGCTGGCTAAAAATCATCCATAATAATATTATTTTTATGACTTACCAGCACATGAGATCGTATCTTCCATTCTCTTGTCTCTTTGAGTCAATTGCAAGTAAACTTACAAAACATGTGATTTGCATAAGGAAATCAATGATAAGGGCAAATCCTGCATACAATGCAAATGCTCGAACAGCCGGCATTTCACTCAATCCTCCTAGTAAGAAACAAGTAGACTCGCTGACAGAACTCAAAAGCATTGACGGTCCAACTTCTCCCACTATACGTCCAATATGATCATGTCGAGACTCGCTTGGTAAACGTACAGATCTTTGATAAGTTTGGACAAGAATGAATATATTATCTACTCCAACGGCAAGGACAAGGAAAGGTATAACTTCGATAATAATCAGAGTAGCTGGGACACCAAGGAATCCAAACAATCCAACACTTGATGCTACAGATGTCAATACAATTAAAACTCCGCCAAGTCCCAGAGTGGCTTTGCTATCAATCTGTAAAATGACATAAATATTAGAATAATAATTAATAATTATAATGCCCTTACACACACACTCACCTTAGTATAAAATAATTTAAAAATTAAGGAATGAATGAATGTACAAAAGATTTACCATCATTGTAGAGAATGAATTGGCTTCTCCTAAAGCAACACTAATGTAGAGGAACATGATAATATAGCTGACAAGAATGGTATTGACTTCACCACTGCTTTCTCTTTCCAATTCATCTTCAATACTTCTTTCAGAACTGAATGCAATTTTCATGTATTCTGGTTTTTCTTTGGCTCTCCAATTCTCCATAAATTCAATGTACGCTGTTTCCCATTCAAGAGCAGCTTTCACTTGAGTAGGATCTACTTTATTGCTGACAATGAACGTCATGATAGCAGTATTGGCGTCCTTGTATTTGACTTGAGAAGACATTGATTCTCCTATAAAAATGAAAAGAAGAAGAATTGTCAATATGCAATCCATCATAAATATTTATTAAAAAGCTACGTGCATCCATATTCTATCAACTAAAACATCTACTTTATCCTCATGCATAAAAAATATAAGTACGTCATCGTCGTTCATTTGAATATGTCTCACCTGGTTGAAGGAAACCTCCTAGAACGACACTGGGATCAATGGGTCCGCCATATTCCCCAAGACAACTTTGTTGCAAGTGAGTAGAATCTTTAGGAGCTGCAAAGAAAGAAAATATTTTATATTGACTATAAGGAATGAAAGTGGGTTTCTGCACACAGTTTTCAAAATGTATCATAAATTGACTGTACCTGCAATGTTCTTAGCACAAAATTTAAAATGATCCAAGTAATTGTTTCCTTGTTCAACCATCTCAAAATTATCTCGATTGTTCTGCCAATAACCCCAAACACTGAAGACTGTACAGTTATTATTCAGGGGCGCTAATGGTTTGAAGCAAATATCCGACAAGGTCACATTATTCTTTGATTTCACCTATGAAACAAAAACATACATAAAAGAAAAGAGTTTAGTACTTTATACAGAGGGAAGCTTTTTGAATCATTTTAATTACTTTAAAAGATTTAAATGAAATATTCTGCAATATATGCTATCTAGTGTTATGTACTTTGTCGGGGTTTTCCCAAGTGTAATGGAAAAAGCCCAAATACATACAAAAGACAACAACAACTATATTGCAAAGAAATGTTTGCTTAGCTGATTTGACGCAATTTACTTGTTATTTACTTAATTACTTTCTCTCTTCTGAAAATTCAATCCTAATGATACAGTAATTATACACACCATGATATATTATAAGACGTACCTCATTAACGATTTTATCTTGAAGCTCGAGTAAACTATACATAAACGTCTTGTTGAAAATAGGACCAAAACTTTCGAGGCCGTCACTCGTAGTATGAGTTACATTTCCAAGACCAACAGCAGTAACAATAATCATTTCAGTCCTATAAAAAGGCTCAAATTGGTTGTCAAAGTAATCCTTTTCAACTCTTGACCTTGAAGAAGGTGAAGCCCATAATTCCGTAGGATTCGTGGTAATATTCAGGTACAATATTCCAGAGCAGAGTCCCATTGTTGTCAGAATACCCGGGATGAGTACTAACCATGGATGATGAGCACAACCTAGGAGAAATTCAATGACACAGAATAATGATATGAATACTAATTGATAATGAATGAACTGACGATTTAAATTACGTTTTAGATTAAACTAAAAAGGAAGCGGACTAATACATGTTGACATTGCATCACAAGATCGTGCATCTGCGATGCAAAACGTTGTTTGAGAGATACATCATACATTCTAAATGACCTTGAATGAAAGATGGAGATCATCTTCTATTATTGTGCGTAAATAATATAATTGTTATCTAGTAATACAGGTCGTACGTAGCCGCTACAGATCAAGGTCTTTCTAGATTAAAATGATCAGGATGGGTAAAACTGGATTTTTAATTTTGTAAAATATTTCAAAAAGTATCAATGCACAGTTTCTGGAAAATAATCTTTCCATTGCTATTTCTGGTAATTTTGATTAGAATTAATCTATTCGTCTGTACGAACTAGCGGATGAATAGCATTCGTGGAATGATAATTACATACCTAATTATTCATTGCCTTCCTATAGACCCTTATTCTATTTGAGATTTTTACTTGAACTTTCTCCAAGGCTTTTAGTAAAAGCTTAACAATTGCAAAAAAACTCACCTATTTATTACTATCATTATTTGATTATGTAGGCTCGAATGTTGCTTTTCTTTGGCCTTTATATGGCTATTATATTATGAGAAGTCGTATGAGTGATAGACTCTATTTAATTCGGTGTACGTATCAACTATATAGACAGTGTTTATTAGACACATATACTATACGCAACTACACTCAAAAGGATTCATTATTGCCTACTTTTCTTACCGACATTGAGCTTACCATAATGATATTGCAAATTGATTTCCAATAACGCATAACGTGTATTTAGTATTTCGAATTCCAGTATTTACGCTACTACGTCTGAGAATGGTTCAAGCTTTGTTTCACAATATATGCGAACTATCGTTACCCTATAAAAAATGTTATGCACGACTAGCTTTTCTGTTGTGCTTACAAGTTATATGTACATAATAAATACGAATGGAATTTTTTTGACTATTTAATCCTCTATGACTAATACAAGCTTTTTTTTAATATCTAATATCTAGTTTAATCGGACAATAGAGTATCAAATACATATTTCCTAATGTAAGTTCTGTCTCATAATTGGTTGGAAGTTTTAGACGTCTAACAATCACCAACGCTCCTTTCCGTATCATAATTAGAGTATATATATAAATGAAAAAAATATCTCACCCGAGCCCAATGTTGTAAAAAAAGATTTCAGAGCACGCTCGAATCCCATCCCCATCGATTCCATTAAACTCAATTGATCTATAATAATTTAAAAAATAACATTTAGTATGTAGATGTAGGCCTTTATGATAGAATGTTTAAATATTTATTCAAGATACTGTTATTACTGTTATTATTAGAGTTTATTTTAGTGGCTTACGTATGGTTGTTCCAACAGGGACTCCCTGTCCACCCTCAGTATCACATTCCCCATTATTTTCAGAAAATAAACTATTTGTTGATGAAGCAAGTCTCTTTCCAACACGTGAGCTACTATCCCCACTATCATGTTCACCACTACCTCGTTGGCTCATTCCCTTTGAATTATAATTCCACTGTCGAGCAGACTTTCTCGAGAAAAAGGCAAGGACAAGTATGACAATGGTTCCAAGTAGAAAGACAACAGTCATGACTACATAAAGGCCATCAACGCCGAAAATTTGCCAGGGCTTTGGTTCTGGTTCTTCTTGTGGGGCTGCAGGACAAGCCTCTTCACAATCAATACATGAGCATGATCTGTTTGAATTCTATTTGAGGAAACATAAAACCATGTATAACATTATTTTTACTGAACTCTTTTCTTTTGTTTTTACACACAAAAAAAAATAATAATTTGCTTAAAATATACAAGACATACCGGTGCTTTTTGGGAGCAATGCACAGTTGGGAATTTGAATCGTACATAATTATCTTCGACAGTCTCATTTGCTTTTTTGTACAAGAATTTGATGTCAAAAGGTGAAAAGCCATTATCAATGGAGCCCATGTAATCGAACCTATTTTCAAAATCAAGTGATGTGGACAATAATTATATATACATGTACAAATGTTCAATAGAATAAAGCAAATATTTTTGATAACAATAATATGTAAAATTGAAATCTCACCATCTGGTTGAGTTGCATGAATACGCTCCCCATTGTCCACAGAGAAAGTCCATAGCAGGTCCATTAGTTGAACTCATGATAACATTTTTACAAGAGTCATAAGTTTCTTGTACATACTCTTGTTCAACAAAGACATCAAGCTTATAGACCATGTCCCGCCCATCCTCATTTTTTAAACTCTCACTCACACGCAGAAATTGATATTGAACTGGAGAGCAGGTCAAATGACAAAAGTTTTGTCTGAAATTATAGTAGCAACTTGGACATCTCCCAATGATTGATTGTGGCATAGCAAGATTAGAAACCAGATCTGCAATTTGATCCGCAGAACAGCAAAGCTCGTTTCCATATTGTTCTACAAGCTCTGGACAGAATGACTGAAGTGTATGGAAATTATCTTCATCTAATGTTTTTGGTGGACCGTTATAAACGCAATTAAGGCCTTTATTGTCATCGTTGGGATCAGTACCACATTTTTCGTACATCACACATTGGAGTTTTGTATCATTACTCTGTCTACCTTGATATTTGAATGGTTCATGACTAAAATGTTTTGAAATTTTTTCCTGAGAGTCTTCTTCATCTGCATCTTCTTCTAAACTATCCGATAGGGAACTTTCTGTTGGTTGTTCAGTCTGTTGTTCTTGGGATTCGGATGATACCTATAATATTTATAAAATCAACATTGATCATGAAAAGTAAATATCAAATAAGCAGATAATAAACGGTACTGAATCATCATCAATAAAATTTGAAAGTCGCAATTAAAAAATATCACCCTATACAAAAATACCACTCCTAACACTAATACTCTTATTATCTCGATAGGAAATCTAACAAGCAAACAAGAAAAAATAAATGAATCATGAATAAAAAAAACTATAACATGTATTTATGAGCAGGAGCATAATACATATATGTATACATATTAATACTCTCTTTTATTTTGATATTCCAAAAAAAAGACGAAACAAAATGAAAAACTATTATCTGAATAATGCATAATACTTTAGTGACGTGCTAAAAAAAATATACTGTTGTAAATAATTCATCATAGTTATACTTTTTGAAATCTAACAAATTTTTTGAAATGAACACGGAAGTGAATTGTCAATTAGCTAGTTAGAATGGCGATTGGCTATGAAGATATATTGGACAATCATTCACCTCATTAACTTGTAGTTACCAAAAGTTTCAGAAAAAATACATAATTCTTAAAGAATATATAAGCGAAAGAGAAATAAACTCTTGTATAAGAAGTACAAAAGATCATCATCATGTTGTAACATAATAAAATATATGAAATGTTACAAAGTATTAGTAAATATATGTATGTAAGCATAAAATGAAAAAAGTGAACTAACCATCCCAGAAAGAAGAAAGATCCCTATAAGGGCTAATAGTCCAAATCTTCTGATCAACATTTTTTTGAGGTTTTAATTTTTTTTTTACTTTTAATTAACTTATTTTGGGGTGCCGATGGAATCCCGTCCAATCAAGCCCAAAACACCACAAAAAACTTCAATTCAATCAGGATAAATGTGGAGAGTAAAGGTAAGTAATAAAACCTACTTTAAATAACGTCTAAATAATCGAATATATGGAATCCCATAGAAAAATAATCACTTTTCAATTTTCAAACGATAAATTACTAGAATAAATAAATTACTAGAATAATAAATCGGAATAGAAGTAACGGATATTCTTATATTATTGTCACACTCACACCCCAGGTAATTTTTGTGTATTCTAAATTGTTTTTAGTTTTCTATTCTTTTAAAAAAATAATCTACAGTTAAATGCACAAGGAGTATATCGTAGTCGTAATTGTAGTTAAGTATAATAAATAAGTTCTTTAAAAATTGTACAGAGAGAGTATATGATGTGTGTAATCGAGATAAAAAAATGTATTTGGAATAATATTATGAATCACACACCACACAGTTGAAATGAGGATTCTCTTTCACTCTTACTCGTTCGACTTCCATATAATATAACACACGAAAGAGCTTTGAAATCTAAATCTTATAGACTTTGACTAAATGACGTAGTCATCAAACAGAGCAAACGCGGTCCACAAGGATACGTATGTACACCCATGTGATGTGGACATCACACTCTCCCTATATACATTTTAACTCCCATTTAAAGTAACTACAATATACAATATACATACAATTTATTTATACATATATACATTTTTATACACCTATTAGGTAGGTAGGTGTCTGTATATATATATATGTGCGGACTTCCATACATATGCAATATATTACTTTTGGTTCTTGATACACAACTAATTGCACACAGTCAAATATCGTACGAGTATTCCCATTGTGATGATGTCAATAGGGTATGACCACATACTATTTTCTCGTTTCTTCTCTCTCTCTCTGTGTGTGTGTGTGTGTGTGTAACAATAATATAAAATTTCAACTATCTCAACCCTACGACAACTCGATCTACTTGAGACTGCCGTCGAGGATTTCAAGTTTTTTTATTTCTTCGTTATATACTCAATATTTTGCATCTGTCTGTATATCACACTCTCAATTTTTAATCAAATCTTTCCATACTAACTATTTAGTTATAGTTATAATACGAAATAGTACACACATGCCAAACTAATATTCATCATCATGATAATAAATTTGGTATATAGTGTATGTGCAACTGTCTATACACGTACTGACCAAATTGGACAGAATCTTGACTTTGACTCCACACACACAGTTGTATACTGTATAAAAAAGTATAAGTTTATTCCTTTTTTCTTCCCGAATGAAAAAGTAAGTGAGCGAGGGAACGTGATGATGGTAGGACGTAAAAGCTCATATGTAAATGTATATATGTGCATGTGCAGGTATATTATATGCATATGTATAGGCATTTTTGTTTTATTGTCTATATGGACTACTACTTTGGTTGATACTTTATATCCAGAATTGAGAATCAAATTAACATTGAAAAAACTAGAAGGATGACCGACCGGAAATCGAAGGTACGATTCCGGAAACTTTACTACTACTAAATTTGTATGTACATGTTATGTAATGTGCAGCGTGTGCGTGATTTCCTTCCTGCTTTTTTTATATACAGCAACGTTTCTTTGTCCATTCTTTACAACTTTTAGCAGTTCCAACGCCAAATCTTGGTTGTTCTTATATATATTGATGACAATGATGAGGATGTTCATAATTATGCCTACAACACTCTAGATACAGGAACAGGTCAATATTTAGAGACATAGATGAAGTGACCAACAAGGTCATTACAAAAAGTAATCGTTTCCACGTCTCCCTCGTGTCTCTATATCGTCATTTGATTTTTATCATCAAATCAGTTTGTTATTTCATATCCTATTTTTTTCCCAAATCTCAGTAAAATAATTCTAAACTGGAAATGAAAGGAAACTATATACGCATATATGTATAAAAAAGTGTAGACAGTCCCTGCTGCTATATGGTATATAGTTTTTAGTTATTTAGTGGCATGGTGCATGCCCACATCATCAAATCACCGACAACATAGTTTTTCATGCAGTATGTATGTGAGTATGGGCAGGATTTGATGACCTATACAATTTTTTCTCTCGTTTGTACAAACGAGCGTTGGAGAGTTACTTCACACTTGAAAAAACACATTTTACTTTTCTATGAAACATAATAATTACAATTTACAATCATTACAAAATAAGTAGTCATATTGAATATACATATCGTTAAATTATTAATCATATTATAACGACTCATTTTGTGCGTACTTATATTTCTTACTTATAGCCAGAAGTATATATATACCTATGTACGAAATTCATCATAACTTCATAACACACACACATAAAATTATGGCTAGATTAAAATACAACAAAGAGTAAAGGCTAGAGAGCAATGATACAGACACATTCATTTTATCTCATTTTATTTTATCGATTCAAAATGCACCTGTTGTCGCATGCTTCTTGTGCTTTTTTGATAACTGATAATAATATTTAAAAAAGTCTCCTCTCATTCAATGTTCATACAATCCAACTTTTCAATGAAACGTAAGCATTATAACTTTAGAATAATCGATATCACACATTCAAAAATAAAATATAGAAGAGAAGTATCTATCACAAAATTAGCAGGTGCTTTTCATTTCCATGTGATTCTCTCTCTATATATACCATCACATTACACGAGTCAAAAGAGTTTGAATTATATAGATTGTATAACATGCGAGAGAGAGGCTTGTCTTTTATCATTTGTCATTGTCATTGTTTTTTCCAAAATCAATTTGTAAATTCCATTTTTTATCCGTGTAACCTATGAAGGGTCAGAGTCACAGGTGTTGAAAAAAAAGATATGAAATGTTTAATATCCTCTCTTTTTTTACTTATTGTTAAAACATTCAACGTCGTCTTATCCATATACTGACTAAATGAAAATGTTATGTTACCTATTCGAACTTTGAATCAGTATTAAATGTCGAGTTTGAGTTCACTGAAATCTCAGATGGAACTTATATTTTAGTGACATAAATTTTAGGCTCAATATACCCCAGCTCATGTGCTCGCTTACAAAACCATTCTCGTACATATAGTGGAATTTTACAGCCCCTCTCTCTATCCTTCTCACATTTTGTGGTATATAGTCTACAATTTTACTCTTTCAAGATTTTGCATAAACTAAACTAAACAGGTCATAAAATAATTCAATTTTTTTTTTAAATGTATTTAAAATTAAAACTAAATGAAATAACATTCCTAGACAATTTTTTTTCTCTCTCTCTCTCTCTCTCTCTCTCTCTCTCTCTCTCTCTCTCTCTCGATATATTATTCTATTTGACACATTCCAACTTCCAGTACCATATTTTATAAATAGAAATAGAAAAAAGAGGATGGGAACAAATGCATACTTGTATGTACATATTTCATATTGATACTTGTATGGACTGAACTTGAGTGATACTGAAGAGACAAGTATATATGTGACACGTTCAAATAGAGAAAGAGAGAGAGTATGTGGAAGAATAAAGAGGAAACTATTAAATCAAGTTAGTGTTACTTGATGAATCTATTTTATTTCAATTTACAATTTAGTTTGTGAATCAATGAAATTGTATAGTAAGTAAGAAGTTATGATTTACTGAATTAATTGCACACGCATATGAGAGATGACTACGTCAAGTTATGTAGGGTTACGTTTCATGTTTCTGCCAATCTATTTAAATTCGCAATATTACTTAAATTCCTCTATACCTATGCACTCGATATTATTATGGCAGAAAATGAATAACCATAATATATACGATATATATCTTATATTTAAAAGCGTTTCTGTTTAGTTTGTGCGATACACACATTTATGCACGCAGAGAGAGAGAGAGAAATCGCACAACTCATTCAAGTTTAAGGGGAAAATTATTATATACTTATAAAAGATTTCTGCTTCCGCTTGATTATTGTATGAGAATTATACTATAATTTTCTCCCCATATTTTGGTAATTTATAGATATTATTATTATAAACATGAGTGTTCATGTAAAAAGGTCAGTTAAATGTATTTTGGAATTCGCATGAATCGCATGATATTACCATGTTAATCATTCTCCATTGTATGATATGATTTATATACTCAATTGTGATTGGGAATTTTCCTCCCTTATTTTGATTCCGTGTAAATTGCCGTGTTGTGTATAGACGTAGGTGAAGGGCTGGAAACTTTATTGTTGACTCAACAGTTTATATGAAGCCGTGTGAGAAAACTAGACAAAAACAAAAAATATTACATTTATTGTATCTATATTCTATATACGAACTTACTAGTATATACGTACATATAGCTCTGCGTAGGCCGGCAGGTATTTACATTTACATTACATTATGCGTATGCTGATGATTTTGATGTGGGTTATGAAATCAAGTTTTGCAATTGACTTGGCAAATAAGCGTAGGTATTTTTTTAAAGCAAAAAAAGTCGCAAAAAAAAAGAAGTAAATAAAATGTGTTTACGTAAATAACAAGGGAATTTTGTCCGTTTTTTATATAGCAAGTCCACCCTCTCGTTCATTTCATTTATTCCACATTAAATCTTTTAGATTGATTTAGCCATATTAGTTTTACATTTTTATTTTTGCTGTTAAATAATATTAAATTAAAAATGAATCGGTTTCTTTTTTTTCTTTATTGTGTGTGTGTGTTACTTTTACAGTCGAACAAAAATATCGAAGAAATACAAACGTGTTTTTTCTCTCTCAGTCTCTCATATTCTTTCATTCTTAAAAAATAAATTAAAATGTACAATAAAATGTATATGTATAATATGGCTGTGTGTAATTGAACAATGACATAAGTATATGTTTTATATATATAGAAATATATATATATTATTAAAATATGATTATTCATGTACTAAAATTAATAAGCGTAAAATTTATATTAACTTTTTGTATGTAATATAATATTGTACAATATACTCAATATATACTCAATATGAGTCTCATATTACACGTTGTGTATATTTAAGTACATTGAAGTTATATTTTGTTAATTTTTTTTAATATGAATACACATATAGTAATTGTGTTTTGTTTTCCTTGTTGTCAATTCATTAATAATGATAATATATATAATCTCTCGTTCAATCAAAATAATTATTTTCATTAATTTATGGATGTGTAATGATATATAACGTAAATACCCTACTTAAATAGCAAACAAACCAACAAGTAATAATAATAACAAAATAAAACAGAACGTATGGTAAAAAGATAAATTGGAAGAGCCTATACATCATTTTTATATGCATGTATATTTACATATTTTCATTAACGCACACGTAAATATCATGTATTATTATTACTACTATATTATATTGTTTTTTTTACTATATACTATGATTATGAATATGTATCACAGAAGTGTAGTAAAAATTTTGAAAAATATATATTATTATATCTATATATAATATATTACTATGAGCATTTTTTTTATAAAAAAAAAATGGCTACATTTGAATAAAGCACAGTATCAGTGAAATTACAAGAGTTGTGTACATTTTTGGGGCACTATAGTAGTAACTTGTAGAAGCATGAGATGCTGGGACAGTGCGAGATGTTGTACTCGTCGTGGACGAAGACTGATTTATATCATTAGGGTTCGCGTAATGACCAGAACCTGAACCACCTCCGTCGTCAAACGTGGGTCCGAGTAAGTCTTCATCATCTGTATGCAGGTCAATTGAGTCATCAGATTCGGCCCAGCCCGATCCTGACGCTTGTAATGTGTCTTCGGGTGTCGTTGGCCAGTACTGCTCATTTAACTGTATTTAGCAATCAAACACACATTTAAGTCACCTGAATGCAATTCATAAAAGTTTCTGCACATATGTCTTTGCATAGATATATTTAAACGTTTCCACTTACACTGATAACATTTTTAAGTTTACTTGAAAGACCCGTTAAAATTGACTTGTCCCAGGGACCCTATACATAATGAAAAACAAAGAAGAGTAAAATTAGTCACAATTCTATAATAATTTGCTATACTTTTTAAAATAAATGTATTGAATTGAAGGATTTCAGTTTAACGTGACTTACATTATGTAACTCGCTCGTACTTTGACGTAGAGGGCAATCTACAGATTGTCCATTGGCACAATAACTAGTGGTCCGGATGACCGGATCTCTCTGCTCATTCAATTTATTTACAAAAGCGTCAAGCTGTGGCTTTCTCTCTCGACAGTCACTCTGTTGATATAATCAAAACACGCATAAATGACACAATTGGTCAGAATCCCCAATTCATATATACAGTGTGTAAATTATCGTAAAAATGTTAGTGAGACGGGAAAATGTGCAAAATATCTAAGAAAATATGAGAACGTAATGTAAATCTCATGGTGCAAACATTTTCCGATACTTTACCGGGAGTCCGCTGACCTAGAGTCACCAAATTTCTACCATAGAAGGTCCATATATATGTGGTCAAGTTGACCCGAAAACATTTTGGTCCAGGGTCAGCCCGTTTTTATTTTACCCATGGCGAAAGCCAAAAATGCATCATTCTTGTAATGCTTGTAAATGAGAAAAGTTCTTGCGGAGCGCACATTAACATGCTACTGAGTCCAAAGTAATTATTCCCATGGGCTGAGATATCCTATCATAATTTGTGTATACATTATAGCTCACTGCCCAATGTCAAAAATTCCTTTGGTAGCTGAGAAAACTTGAAGTGAGGCTATAATTTTTCTGTACAGTCAAAATTTCAAACAAATTAAATAAATAGTTCAAAAACTGGTGGCCAATTTTTTTAAATACCTACTTATTTTGCACATTTTCCCTTCTTACTAACATGTTTACGCTGTAGTAAAATGGGCTTCTCATTCTCATAATAATATATCTTCCAGTTTTGAAAAAAATCATATTTTTTTGGGGGTGCGGCTATATGCATAACTTGTGTGGTGTATTCAATACATGTATATTTTATCATGATTATTTATGTATACATACTTTGGAAAGAATAAGCCTGAGACTTGTTGAAACGGTTCCTATAGCCCGTTTCCAATCCGCGCTAACCGATTCAAAGGGTTCAATAGTACAATGGCGAATGGCTGAATTACAATCAGTACGACAAAATCTTCCTTCTCCAATAATGTTGCTCTATAATATATTTAAAGAAAAATGATTCAATGAAATGATTAAGACTATATATATCTGTAAGTACGTATATTAGGGAGATTGCACATTTGGATGAATTGATTCATCCAAGTTAAAATCATCCAAAAGAAAGTAAAGGGTTAAAGA
>JAIUND010001418.1:0-36022 GCA_034699125.1 Gisinianus flammeolus | reverse complement strand
CCTTGGCGCCAAAGCGGCCAAAAGGAAAACTCGAATATCTTTTAAACTAGATAGTAGTAGATGACCCGTTCTTCTATTCACAACTCCATATTATAGTGAGGAGCAGACGGTCTGCGCTCTTTTAAAAAAAATGGGTTGAAGTGCAGCTGAGCTGCGCAATGCTGTCTCCTATATGCTTTCTTTCTCCGTGAAAACCGGTACCATTTAAATCCTAACTCGCAGTGGCGGTTCCAGACCAATTTTTGAGGTAGGCCCAAATTTAAAATGCAGTTTTATCTATATAGTGTAATTTACTTTTTTTCAGCTTTTTATCTATTGTGCAAGTTGTTAAACATGCCTATTTTATGAAGTTGTACGGTATAAAGTATACAAGTTAAATACGAAATTGAGCTTTTATTGTGAATTATTTATATATTCATCCATAATACCAAATGTCCATACATGTATCACCATTTGCTTGCCAATTGGCAGTTGCAGTTGGGAACTCGTCAGAAGCTGAAAATTGACTGTGGTTTAATTAACATTACGCAAATGCTGAAATGTTACAAAATTCGAGGATTTTTCGACATGGTTGTGTCTTCCATATATGATGTACATATGGCTTGCAAAAAATGGGTGAAATCCTATGGGAAAGAAAGGCACAGTGGAGATATTTATATAAGAACGGGAAATACATTGTTGCTTATGGCACTCCAAGTTAATTCCGAGTCCGCTCGCTCTCGCTCCTTTTCACTCGCTCACAATGCTCACATGCACACTCGCTTGAAAGGGAAAAAATGCTGTGTGTGGCACACTACTTTTTTTATGTGTTTGCTGTATATATGTAATAGAACCCGTGAGGTTGTATTTGAAAATGTTATAGAACCCCACAGGGGTGTGTATAGCAGGGTGGGGTTCTATAAGAGGGTTCTTCAAATCTAATGATTTCTAATTTAATTTAAATCAGAGACTGTGTCATTGAAAGCACATATGATGGAGTTGTATCGTAAAATCGTATACAACCCCTGGGGTTCTATAGAAAGTGGGGTTCAATTACAGTATATACGGTATATGTATATAGGTATGTGCCATTTTATTGATTTTTGTTTTGTAAGGCAAAATTATAGGATTTCAAAATGGAATTTAAATAAGAGGATATGTATATGTATATATACTGTCCATTCGGGTATAAAAATAATTTTTGACCTTTTCTGGATTAAACGGAGCGAGGATGTGATGTCCTTGGAATTTGGAAGTGAAAAAGCTTTGTACTTTGGTTTGCCTACCAAATCCAAATTCCAAGGACATCCCATCCTCGCCCGCGTCAACTTCAAATTAAGTCAATAATTATTTTTATCCGAATGGACAGTAGATGGACAGAATTAACCTCAATTTATAGCCACCATTATATTTGAAGTAATTTATTTATAATTTGGATTTGATGATAAATTCAAAACTCACACACACAATGACATGATTTGAACGGAATTCATTTGAAATAATGTATATGAGGTTGTGAATAAGAAAACACGCCGGAGACGTATTTTCACTTTATTGCATATTAATATGCAGAAAGACATGGGCTATTTTATACAACAAGTTAGAAATTTTTAAAAAAATTGCTAATATTTTTAATTAATTTACAAACATTAGTTAAATTCAAACAAAATATATGATGATTTCTTTCTTGTGATTTTTCGAATTACTAAATCATTGAAAACGCCGTGGCGCGAAAGCGGCCAAAAAGGAAAACCCAAATATTTCGGCTTTTAGATCGACGTCTCCGGCGTGTTTTCTTATTCACATCGACATTATATGTATGCATGCATATATACGTATATGGCAGCATTGAGTGGATTGTCTTTCGATGAAAAAAAACTAAAATCTAGTTTATTTCCGGATGGACAGTATATATTTATTTTCTCAATCATTTACATTTATATAAATATAAATATCCCCCGCTCAATTCAAATTCAAATTCACACACACAAATGTATAGTACTCGGATCGGAGGATTTATATTATTAGTTCCTCTCTACCACAATCCGCGCACCAGCAGCAATACTCTGAGTATCCGGTATTAATAGTATTAGGACTTCTCCCTGTGGTTTCCATTTCAGTAATAACTGCTCCATCATCAGTCGTTGGACAGGAAATAATATCCGGCATGAACGAGGACGGCTTGGATTTGGGCATGAGGCTCAAACTCAAACTCAAACTACTATTACTCCCGTCCTCCCCTTTGTTTGATGAACTGGAGGACCGGATGGATTTGGATTTGATTGAGCGCAATCCGGATTTGATTGTATACAAGATCATTTCCTTTTCCTTTTCATTATTCAATCTTGATGGATCTGATCTCGAGCGTGACTCCATCATGTCAGTTTTCTTCCTCTTATACTTATTACTAATACTATGGCTTGGATTTGAATACGCTGTGGTCAGTGTCCTCACTCGCACTCGTACTGGATCTGGATCTGGATGCTCTGATAACAAAATCCGGGTTCTGCCGGTTCCACATGGATTTTGAATTTGAATTTGAAAATTGGCGGGGATTTCCCCACCACCGGAAAAAGTCTGCCCGTGTATTGCTGCTGCTGCTGTCGGTATACATTGTTGTATTTGTATTTGTGAGCACTCACAATCGTGATCATGATCAGGAGCTTCATGTTGTTTATGTTGTTGGGAATGAGTGGCGAGATGAGTGACGGGGAACGCCTCCACACAAATCTCACAGACAAAGAACAGATGACGAGCGGGGATTTCCTCCAGGATGTGCATTAGAGTGGACACGGGTTCGATCCTTCCCGCCCGTGTTGTCCTCCTCATTGAAATGTCACTGATGGATTCCATCATTTCGCTTTGCTGCTTTTTAACGTTCTGAAGGTCTTCAAGTCTATTCAGGAGATACACCAAGGAAATGCACACACAGTGCACTCATAAATAAATAATTATAACTATATATACACATTTTTGTCAAGATCAACAACAAACAACAAAAATTGAGCTCCAATTGTCAATTGATTCATTTCCAATATTAATATTCCAATTCTATAATTCAATGAGCAACAAAACAACAAATTCCATTGTTCATCCAATTTGTTTGCTCTTTGCACACACACACAGCACACAGGCAAACTTTGCAGGAGGAAAACAAGTCAAAGGAATCGACTATATGTGGATAAGAAAAGGGTTGGAAGACTACTTTTCGCTTTTTTGCATAATAATATGTAGAAAAACACGGGCTACTTTATAGAAAAAGTTATGTACGAGTCTGTAAAAAAATTGTAAATATTTTAACTTTAAATACAAAAAGCGAAACAAATTATTCACAGTTCATATGTAATAATATACATGCACATGCACTGACCTTATTATACCTACCTATATATACAGTCTGTGTGTAATAAGTTTATTGAGTTTATGGACGGCCATAATATATGGCCATTTGTGTTGATTGTAGAATGAGTCCAGAGTATATATATAGGTATGCTTAAGCATATATATTTTCATGTGGGAATTGAAATTGGGATTGAGAGCAGACCACACACATTGATAACGTCCTCTGATAAGGACGGCTGGATTCGGATTCGGATAAGGAATTATACGAAAACATAATGCACATGACTTAATAATTATTCTCAGTTAGCTATAATATTTAGGCAGTCAGTGAGTCAGTCAGTGAGTCATTTGAAATATATATTCGCACATTTGCATTCCAATTTTCTGTGTGTGTGGGAAAGGCAAAAGAAAAGATGGGGAAATTTGGGCGCATTTTTTGCTTCTGCTTCGCCCCAAAGTACCGTGTGATAATTGCCGGATTGTTGATGACTGGCCTCGTTCTCTTCCTCGCTGAACGACATGCCAATCAAGTGTGCATAAAACAGCAGGGGGAACTCCCGTCACCATCATCCTCCTGTGAAAATGAACCCGTCCTCATGGGATTCTCCAGCGAGCATTTTCAACCGCCCGTGCTCAGGAGGATTTCCAGAGAAATTAGGGACAAATTGGAACGGATACAAAACCAACATCCTCAGGATTGTGCCCATATCCCCACGCTTCACTGTGGCGGGGACAGAGCTTGTACGTGTTCATTTAAAGTACAGACTAATATACATATATATATATATCGCCTGTTAAGTTCACAAAGGAACTATAACGTTTTCCCTTAATTTGCGAAAATGCAATTACGACTGCGTCCGTCTTTGTGGGTAAAATTGTGAAAAAATTTAGGGTGACAGAAAAGGTCATGGCAGACAATATAATGTTGAAGGACCCAACGCTCCATCTCCAGCCATTTGACCTTTGATGGAGCAGGTCAACGAAATTAAGGAAAATAATTATAGTTCCTTTGTCAACTTAACAGACGATATATTATATAATACCTGTGTAAATGTTTTAGCAGTCTTGTATAATTCTTTTAGTGACTCTTTTGGAATCGATTCCAGAATTATAGGTGTTACTAATTGTAAGAATTACCTAGAATTAATAGAATTTTACCAAAAGCATCGGTATATATAGGAAGAATTACTAAGGAATTGGAATTACCAAATAATTTCCAAAAAGAATTGGTTTAGGAATTACCAAAAAAAGAATTACGCAAAGAATTGACAAATATAGAATTGGGAATTTGCCCCTATTTTCTGAATTTTTCAAGGGGGAAATTTTGGAATTATAGAATTGGAATTTGGATTACCAAAAGTTTAATCTAAAAGAATTACTAAGGAATCAAAGGATTACCAAAGAGGAATTAGTAAGGAATTGGAATTATATAGCAAAAAGAGTTACCTATGGAATTAGGATGGCCAAACAGTGGAATTATACAACACTGTGTTTTAGTATACAATTAATAGAAAACGATCACCACAATATACACTTTGAAATTTGTTTTTATAGATTGTGGTTTTGCATGTCAAGTCCATCATAAAATGGCATGTTTGATGCTCTCCTGGGCCTTGGAAATCCCTTTAATTCATGATCAAGGCGAAAATTGGCCCTTCACGCAGTCCTGGACACAATTTCTCCAACCGTTTGGCTCCAACTGCACCGTCTCCAACAAAACCATCACTTGGGACTGGTATGTACAGATATATATACATTTTTATTTAGCGCCCACGCCCTTCAAAAAGTCATATGTATTTAAATTCAAATTTTGACAAAATTTTAACAAACAAAAGGTGGGAACAACGGGAGGAGCGTTGGAATTTCCCGCTCAGAAACGGAATCCCGATGCCAAGGAAATGGGCGGAAGAGATTCAGGAAAATCATCCGAATCCCTTCCTTTTCGCTGTCAGTATATTCGCCCAAGCTGTTTTCCAGCCCAATGAAGAGACGGCGGGAAGGATTTGGGAATTCAAAAAATCCATTGGGATCCTCGATCGAAAATCAGGAGAGAGTGGGCCTTTGATTGGGTATAGACGACGTTCTTTATTTACTTATATATATTATTATATATAAACGCCAATTTTTTTCACGAATAAATCTTTTGAATGAAAAATGGCGGGAATATATATACAAATATGAATGAATTATATATGCATACGTGATAGAATGCACGTGCGACGGACGGACAAATATCGGGAAACGAGCGTCATCCTCACCAGTCAGGATTTCATGGATGCCGCGACTGAATTCAGGAGGAAATTTGGCGGGAGGAACAAATTATCCAACAGCCCCCCCACAACAGTTTTCATTGCATCCGAAGACAGTCAAGTCCTACAGGAATTCCGACAAAAGTACATATATACATGCGCTTTATGGCTCAAAATATCCCGCCAAAATTTAAAATGTAATTTATTATTATATATCGTCTGTTAAGTTCACAAACGAACTGTAACGATTTTCCATAATTTGCGGAAATGCTGCGACTGCGTCCGTCTTTGTGGGTAAAATTGTGAATAAATTGAGGGTGACTGAAAAGGTCATGGCAGACAATAATGTCGAAGGACCCACAGCCCCATCTCCAGCCGTTTGACCTTTGGTGCAGGTCAACAAAATTAAGGAAAATAATCATAGTTCCTTTGTGAACTTAACAGACGATATGTGTGTGGATTGTGATGGACAGGATTTTTTTTTGCCGGATTTTACATGTAGTATTTGTTTTTTTTGTTATTGTCAAGATTTTCAGATGGCGCTCTATGGAATTTCGTGGGCGCGAAGACTCAAAACTCGTACAAAACGCCATGGAGTAGAGCGACTCAACTCTATGAAATCATTCGGGATATTTCTGTCCTCGCCGATTGTGATTTCACACTCGCTTCCTTTTCCTCCAATGTATATCTAAATATATATATCGTCTGTTAAGTTCAAAAACGTATACCATAATTATTTTCTTTAATTTCGTTTGACCGGGTTTGACCTGTTCTGGAGGTCAAAGTATTAGAGATAGAGCTTTTGGTCAAGCGACTGTATTGTAGAGCAGGTCATGACGAACAGTAGTGTCGGTTGACCCAAAGCTCCATCTCTAATACTTTGACCTCCAGAACAGGTCAAACCCGGTCAAACAAAATTAAGGAAAAACATTATAATACGTTTTTGAACTTAACAGACAATATAGATATATATAAGTTCAAATAATAATGTCAAATGTGTGGCCTCACATTTAAAAAATTCTGATTATATATATAGTTTGAAGTGAGCGGGAGTTTTGAATTAATTTCCACAGGTGGGGCGTCTTGTGTTGGAGTTGGAAGCTTTCAAGCACGTGAATGCCGAGTGCCGTGTCAAGTCTTTGGATGGTTTGTACTATTATGACGTCGTCCGTCGTATCGGCCCTTTTTTTCAATGCATCCCGCCAAAATTACACGTCATTTGACCTTTTTTTTATTGTTGATCTGGAGGGAGCGGGAAAAACTATATATACAGAGACAATTTAAAAGAAGGACGCGGGAAATCTCTCTCTCTCACACATTATACAAATTTATATAACTTTTTGCTGTCATAGTAAAACGAAAAAATAGGGCGTTTCGTTTGTTTGTTCCCGCGGGAATTTCAAACTGCTCGCCGCTGCGCTCCTGTACTCTGAAAATTGAATTATTTGTACATGTCCAATCCAATTGCAATTCAAAAGGCAAGGATTTCTATTGTTCAAAACCGGCTTCAATCGAGAAATTTCTTTTTATTTGTCGCCGAAGTCCAAAATACTACAAAAAAAAAAAACCACAACAACAACCAAAATGAGCGGGAATTTTAAATTCTTCAAAGTATATTTTGAAGGATGTCGGAAACAGTTTTCGAATTCGTTTCCGAGTCTTTGTCTAACAATAAAAAGGAGGAGGCTGTCGTGGAAATGGAAGTGGCGGAGGATTTAAAACCGCTGGTGGTTGAGGTCAATCAAAGGTCAAATTCTCCTGGAGTGACCAGAGTGACGACGGCCTCAAAGTCCCCAGTAAGTCTTTGTCAAAACGCTCCCCGTCTCTCGATTCAATAATATAGTTCCACATGATCATGTCCTCAAAATGATGATGTCATTTTGAATTGAACAAAACAACAACAGTTGATGGAAATGAGTGGGAGATTTGAATTTCAAATGGAGATGTATGCGATTGAGAGTCATTTGAAAGCGATTGCAGTCCTCACATTGAAAATCCCAGAGGAGAAAAAGTCTCCATTCACGGACGCCATTAAAAAGGTTATTATTATATATATCGTGTTAAGTTGACAAAGGAACTATAATTATTTTCCTTAATTTCGTTGACCTGCTCCAAAGGTCAAACGGCTGAAGATGGAGTTTTGGGTCCTTCGACATCATTGTCGGCTATGACCTTTTCTGTGACCCTGAATTTTTTCAGAATTTCACCCACAAAGACGGACGCAGTCGTCGCATTTCCGCAAATTAAGGAAAATCTTTATAGTTCGTTTGTGAACTTAACAGACGATATACATTTCGATCCACATAAATATATAGAAATTATATATATATATAGAAATCTCCTGGTTAATTTTATTTCACCACAATTTTGAATTTTCAAATTGGACATTTGAATTTCCTTTCAATTTGTTTCCCCGAAATTCGAGTAGTTCCGTGAGGTTCTGAATCTGAACCAAAGTAAAATCAAGAGTGAAAGCCAAAGCCAAGGTCCAGTTGACAATGGAAGAAAACCGCGGCGAACTGAGCGGAATTTAAAGTTAATGCTGGAGGAAATGGAAGACACAATTTCCCTGCACAAGAAAAAGCTGGAGAAGGCTTCTCAAGAGAAATCCGAATTCCAATTCAAACTCGAGGAAAGCAACCGGAAACTCATGGACGATTTACTATTACTCAAGCAAAAAAACCTCGTGAATTTGAATGCGAACAAAGTCAAAGACATCGTTCATTCGTCAGAATTCAAGGTCAACTCGGATTCTCCAGGAAATTCACGAACTGGAACTGCTGGAACTGGAACTGAAGTCTCCATTGGACGGCGGAAAATCAAAACTTCCCGCGTGGAAAACGAAAACCTTCCCTTGACCTTGAACTCAAGTCCATCCGCCTCTGTCAATTCCATGTCCAGCGGGAACGGTCAAATCTTTGGGAATGAATCGGTCAGTTCCCAATATTTTGCATTCAATAATATAGAAAAAAAGCGCACCAAATTGAAATTGAAATGATTCTTGTTTTTCTTGTAGCCGAACTCCTCACGGCTATCCTGAAGAATTTGACCTCCATTGACCTCCTGACCTGTCGTCAAGTATGCCGGAAATGGACGGAGATTGTCACCCCAATTTTCCATGGTCATCATCACCATCATCAAGTCCCGCCGCCGCTGGAACAACTTCATTTGAAATTCCGCTACTCAAAGGATGACAAACTGTATCGCCTAGATCAAATCCCGGGGAATTCAAATTCAAATTCAAAGTCGTCCCAGTGGAAATATGACCCGAGACCGCGTCGCACTTTGAGTCAACTTGTGAGGGACTTGAAAAGTGGGAGTGGCTTATTGGGCTTGAAATCCTTCCCATATCGTTCCTTCACATTCCATTTGTCCTCGGTGCGGGACTTTGAAAGTGGGGACTTTTCCCGATTTTTCAATCTGTACGGTCCTCAACTCCAAAGTTTAGTTTTACAGGAGAGCAGTTGGCTTCGGAGTTCAAGGCAAAGGGATCACATGGAGATCCTTAAGAAAATCCTTCGGGTCACGCCAAACATTCAGAGCCTGGACATTTCCGGTTGGTCCTCGTCCTCGTCGTTCAGTCATGTCCCCGGAAATCCCAATGATAAAAGCAACCACAACAACAACAACAAAAAAACCGGATATTTGTGTCATAATATCAAATTACCCCATTTAAAGTCCTTGACCTCGTTTGGAGTCGGAGGTCAAGGTCAGAGGTCATCCCCTCAGGCCATTCTTGGAGAGATCCTTCGAGGAACCCACGGACTTCCAGACGTTCGGATGGAGCACTTGAACATTTTCCCTCATGGTCAATTCGGGGTGATGCAAAGACTCCAAATTCAATCCAGTCACAAGAATATTGACGCGATTGAGGAAATGGCGGGAGCGGCACACTTGAATTTGAAATCCTTGAGCTTTTCTCTGGTCTGGACAAAAAACAAGGGCAAAGACCAAGACTCATCAGAGGATTGGCAATGGCTTCTGAAGAGAGCAATGAGGACTTTGGGCAAGATGATGGAGAAAAGTTGGGAGACTTTACAAGTCCTTGAATGTCAAGTTGACCCTGCTGACCTCTTCAATTTCCCTTTCCCCGCCCTCCCGAACCTTCACACCCTCAAATTGATTGGTACTCATACTCCTGGGACCAGGTCAATGTCAAGGTCAATGTCAAGGGCGAGAAAAACCACCCGATGGAGCTCACCACCATCCGAAAAAATCTCGACGCTCTTCCCCTCCCTGAAGGTTTTGACCTGGGCAACAAAGACCATTATGACAATGAGGAGGATTATTATGATTATTATGATTATCGTTGGGGTTTCCCCTTTACTGGCCCTTTACTCACCGTCTGGACCCTTGAAGTCATCGACTCCTCCTCCTCGGACCGCCCCTCTGAATTATTCTCCAAGGACATGAAGAGGATTTCCCTCGATTAAAAAAGTTGGTGCGGGGTGGGGAGTCCTTCCTCACCCTCCGACCTTTTGCTCGGGAGATTTGGACTTATTTCCGGTATTTGGAGTGCTTGGATTTGGGGTACTTGGATGAGGACTCGGCTCATGGACTGGACTCGGCTTTCACTGGCTTCTCCAGGGACGTGTGTGAGCGACTCTTTGGGAAGGGAGAGAAGGAATTGGAGGGCTGTCTCGCCTTCCTTGGGAAAGTCAATCAGTTGAGAGGGAAAACGTCCTTATTGGACTTGAAGTACCTTCAAAGACTCACTCTCCGATTTAAACAATTAAGTCCTCTTCAGTCCTCCTCCACTCCCATCAACAATAATTACAATCACAACTATTACTATTACTACTCGAGACAAAAACCACAACAACAACCACAAGAACAGGAAAAGAAACCGTCCCTATCGAGAATCTCTGGGATTTTTGCTTTCTCCCTTAAAAAAACCCTTAAGGTCCGGATTTGTTTGCCCACACCTTTGTGGAATTCTTTGAAAAATCAAGGTATTTTCCCCCCAAATCTCCACCACACATTATTTTGTTGTTTGAATTTTCATTGTCATCTGAGCTTTTTTTTTGTATTATGTGTGTTATATAGATTTTCAGAGTGGTGCGGAAAAACAAAAACAGGGAGAGAAAATCCTCACGATTTCCCCATTCGTCCAGTTCATTCGGCCTTGTGATTTGTAAACATAATAATACAAAAACACAGGGAAAATGGTGTGTATTTTTCACCATGTAACACGCGTTTTTCTATATAGTGAAGAATATTGAAAAAAAGTTTTCTCATCCACTAAATTGACTATAATTATGTACAGGTTTATATTTAAATCTTATTATATTGTTTATTCACGCTTTGAGTTGAAAAAAAAAACAGTTTGTGTGTATAAATGTGTGATTCAAAGACATAATGACAGACACAGAGTGACTTGAAAATTGTGTAGACAAATATACACACACAGCTATAATGGTAATACATATATTTAAGGAATTATTTAGAAACTATATAGTGAAGTACACATAATTTGCATATAATATAGAAATACATATCGTTGATATCATAATAAAGTAAATGAATAAAAACATGATTATTTTTTGCCTAATATACTTCCTTCCCCTATAGTTTGAGTAATCCATTTCGATTACATTACATCATCAATTATTACATTAATGATTCATAATTATTACATTGGATTTGGAATATGAATCCAATAACATGTCCACTCCTACAAAAACGACGACTACCAAAATTCCCTGAGGTAAATTATCATAATAAATCTAAATGAATAAAACACAATTAAAAAAGACAAGGAAAAAATGTAGCTATATATTATAGAAAAAGGAAAAAGTGAAAGACAAATAAGACAAGGAATTGCGAATTGTAACTATAAATAGTGGAAAATAATAACAATTGAAAATTGGCATTGATTTCTATGAAATTTACCATTGAGCAACATAAAATGTAAGATTATTCTTGTGTGTGTACTGTGTGGGCACCAAACCGAAATTGAAATTGTATACAATCCACAATTCAATTCATATACACATAATTATTCGATTCGATTTTCATTAAAATACATAAAATATATTACTTTATGTAAAAATGTGTGTAAAAATCTATACAATCCAAAATCCAATATAATAAGGCCACTTTGACGATCATTTACCATAACAATTCCAATTCCAATTACAATTACAACTACAATTAACATGAATGAATTGATTAATATTAAAACATTAATTACAACGACAAACCGTCGTATTTATTGGCCCAATGGCCACTCTTCAATGTCTTCATCATCATCCAATGTCCAGTCCATAGATAAAGAAGTCGTCCCATTTCCCATCTCATCCTCATTATTGAAAGCACTAAAAGGCTCAGTCTCCAATCCTCCTCCTCCTCCTGACTCTGATTCGAATTTGACATCTCCATCTTCAACTTTGACCTCCACCTCATCTTCGTCATCATTATCATCCTCCTCCTCATTATTATTATCATCATCCTCATCATTCGGGCTCTGGATCTGTCCATTGGCATTGTCATTCTGAGCGGCTGCGGCTGCGGCAGCATGGAAGTCCTTCATATGAGATCCCATGCTCGCTCGACATCCCCTCACAATCGCACAATGACAACATCTCAGTCTAGCTTTGGGGTCCGTCCATTTCCCGTCATAGTCCTCCTCCGTCTCTCCATCCTCCAGCACCAAATGAGCAAACCATTTCTTGTCATACACCCATGCCCTTTGACCCTCCGCATCCCGCTCCAAAGCCCACTTCGTCACCGGCCTCACTATACAAATCTTCTTGAGCTGATGCTTCTTCATCTTGGTCACGGTCGGGAATTGACGGTTACATTTCCCACAGGTTCGATCCGCCGGATCTGTGCAGGAGGAGACAAAAAAAACCACCACCTTATTACCAATGGACATTGACAGTAGATTTTAGATTTTCATTCCGTAATTAAATTAAATTAAATTAAATGAATTAAATTATTATTATTATTATGATGATGAACGGACCCGCATGGGATTTGACATGTGTATTGATGAGCTGGATTTTATTCTTCATGATCCCACACGTTGAACATTGAAATCGACCTCCGACCTTCACATAGCCCCGTTTGGAATAGTCTATGATGGCCGGGATTTTGGGGACGGCGACGGCGAAGGAGACGGAGGAGCGATTCACACTGATGCCATAGTTGTTGTTGTTATTGTTATTATTAGTAGTAGTATTGTTGTTGTTGTAGAATATGGAATTGGGTTGGAAATTCCGTCGAGGTCCCGTCCAAATATTATGAACTTTCTGTTTATGACCCAGAAGGTTCTTTTTGTCCATGAAACTCTGTCGACAATATTGAACGTCACAGATGAAGGCAGGTTTGGTTTGTAAATGAATTGCACGATGATTCCGGACTCCTTGTGCATTCCCACTCACGTGCGGACACAAATCACACAGAAATCCCAATGGATCTATAGTATACAAATCATCATCATCATCATAATAATTTATATAATAATAATAATACAAGGAATGTAAATTTAAATAGCTATATAATATAATTACAATTACTTTAATTACATGGCAAGTTAATTAAATGATAGTAATAAATAGTCATAATAATATTTATATGATGAAGATAAAGATTGTATAGATTAGATTTGGGGGGAATTACATTTGACATGAGTTTTTTTCATATGGACCGTCATTTCATATTTGTCGGGGGTGGAGTGATTGCAAGTGCCACATTGGAAAGCCTGAATGGCCGCCCGTTTCCGGCCATTACTCCCTTGAGACTCGAGTGTGACGGGCCATTTATGGTCATAGACCCAAGAGGCTCCCCCCTCATCATCGAACACCGTCTCCCAATTTTTCCCCCCCAATGAACACACATTCTTGGACTGATGAGACATCCACAACTTCTCTGAGCTAAATCCCTTCTTGCAAATCCCACATTGGAGACCCGCAAACAACACATCTATATATATACATACACAATTAATACATACTTATATATACCACAACATCAACATTATCCCCATTTACATTTAATTATATTGTAATTATTATAAATAATATTGATAATAATAAAATCACCAATATAATAATAAACAATAAAGTAATAAATATGAAATAATAGAGAAGATGTAATGACCGATTTAGGCTTTAGGTTGTTTGTTGTTTTAGGTCAATAAAAGAAAGGGAAGAAAAAAACATGCAGAGTGAGATTTGAATTTCTCACAGTTTTACAGTAAAAGAATACGAAAGGGATTAAAAAAATCTGGACTAGTCTTGGCCGATTTGAAGTTGACCGGGTATTTTCTTCCTTGGACTATTCTTGCTCAATACGCGGCCAACTTCAAGTCGGCCAAGGGTATAGTCCAGATTTTTTTAATCCCTTTCGTATTCTTTTATTAATGTAAAACTGAGGAGAGAAATTCAATTCAATTCAAATGCCAATTCAATCCCACACTCCGTTTTTGTCTTCGTTTTCTTTTGACCTAACGACGACCTAAAACCTAAATCGGTCGTTTCATGACATCCTCACTATTATTAAATGTAAATGTAAATAATATACAATACAAAATACAGTTATTTAAATGCTATAAAAATGGATCTCTCTCTCTCTCTCTCTCTCTCTTATTTTACCTGCTTTATATTGTTTCCCCACGGTTTTGTATGACGAGGATGATGATGAGGATTCTCCTTTGCTGCCAAAACTCTCTGTACATACTTTCTTGGCTTGATGAGTGGCCAGACCACTCTCACTCTTAAACCGTCGACCACACAGGTCACAGGTGCACTCGGACGCATCTACATTACAATCACATTACACAAACACACATTTATATATATGTACATCTTTTAGTTTTATAATATAAATAATATGTACATCGACCTTCAATTTTCAATAATACAATAATTAATAATACAAAATATATGGAAATATTACAATACATTTGAATGAGTAATTAATTGTAATTGTATAATTGTTGTATAATTGTAGTTGTGGTTGTTTTGTACATGTATAAATAATATTTACCTGCGTGAACCTGCTTCACATGTTGAACCATGGCATAGACATTACTTTTGACGGAGGTGCAAGAGGAGCAAGCAAATCGGTGACCAAACTCATCATCTTCCTGGACGAATTCCCAAGTGTCATCCAGGACAAAAGTCCCGGGACTCCCACTTTTGGGCCACCATCTCCGATTCTTAAAAGGTCGAATGTCCTCACCTACACACAAAACAAAAACAGACAGAACAAAATATATACATTTTCTTTCTATATAGTTACATATTAAAACAATTTAAAAAAATTACAATGCCCAACTCAAAAATAAAATATAATATATACAACGAGTAGTCATGTAATTGTTGTACATTTTAAATCTATATGTTTTGTAATTGTATGATGACGATGATGATGATGATAATTTAATTATCATAATTATAATAATAGAAAATTAAAAGGTGTTGTATATAATATAATTAAAATTAAATGTAATATAATATTATGTATTTATGTATATGTATAAAACATACGTGGTTTGACGAGGGTGGAGAGTCGTTTCCGGTGGACGATGAGAGTGTGCCGTCGGAGGTCTGTGATATTCTCAAAATAATGTAGACACAGTGTACATTTCCGTTCGTCTTCATTTCCATTCCCATTCTCACCCTCCATTTCAAATTCAAAATCAGAGTCCGAATTATTGGACTCCACATCTCGTGGTTTTCTCCTCTCTTTTCGTTGCCGTTGTTCTTGTTGTTCTTGTCCTTGTTCTTCCTCCTCTTCTTCATCATCCAACATCCAAAAGTCCATCTGCTCCAAATTAACTTCCTCCCTTTCACTTATTCCTCCCGTTGTTGTTTTATCCACACTCGTCCTCCAATTATTGTCCTCATCATCTTCATCTTCATTCATATCCTCACGGTCAATGTAATTTTCATTGTCATCATCTTCATCATCATCCAGGTCAATCACATCCGGACTTTGATTATGATCCATCCTCCTCATTTTACTGTATTCCTCAGTATTGGTTTCATAATAATCAGTCTCCTCAATCTCTGCCGGATTTTCCCATTCTGGAACTTGTAAACTCGCTTCCGCCGGTTCTGTATTACAGCAATTATTCAACTCCCCTTCATTATTCTCTGGTTGGTGTTGTTGTTTTGTATTATTCAGAATCCCGCTCTTGTAACCTGTAAATTAAAATATTATAATAACAATTAAATACAATTAAATGCAAATTAAATATAGTACTACTATTATTACATATAATAACAATATTATTTCGTTTCGTATTTAAATTGAAATTAAAATTTTGTAAAAAAACATTTGTGGTATATATATATAAAAAAATTTAATTGAAGATGTGGATGGAATAACGGGTCGATTACGACTTTTCACTTTTTTGCATATGTATTAATATACAGAAAAACATGGGCTATTTTATAGACAAAGTTAGAAGTTTGTAAAAAAATTGTAAATATTTTTAATTAATTTACAAAGTTTAGTTTTTAAATAAAATAGATGACGATTTCTTTCTTGTGATTTTGAATTACAATCATCAAGAAACGCCTTGGCGCCAAAGTGGCCAAAAGGAAAATTCAAATATCTTTTAACTAAAAAGTAGTCTTCCACCCCTTTTCTTATCCGCAACTCCGTATTATTTCAATATTACTTAAATATATATAATGTTTTTTCTTACGCTGGACAAATTGTCGTCTCAAATTGAGGATTTGATTATTGATCTTCTCGCTGAAAATGATGTTGTTATCATTCAGGCCGGAAGTGGATTTATTCCCATTTGGATTTTTATTGGAGTCTGAATTATTTGTATTATCAATCAAACCATTTAAAAAAGTAGTAGGGTTTGTATTATGACGATTGATAGATGATGAATTTGAATTTGAATGGGATTTGGATGTGTTGAGGATGGTGGTGGACAGATCCATTGTGATTTTCCCAATTTCCGTCTGGATGGATCTCATTTGGTCATGGAGTCGAACGAGGTTCCCCACGACCCGTTGACACTCGGCACAAAATGGGAGTTGACATTGTTGACTGTAGAAACTGGCAATGTCTGTCCAATCAAAGTCGGGGAGTGTCACTCCGAAATATGAATTAAATCCAGTTTTGATTTTATTTAGTAAAAGTAAATTGTCCACATTTTCCTCGCCGTCTTCCTCGCGGACTGCTCGTGTGAAATCCACACAGCACACGATACAAAGTGAACGAAGTGCCTTCATTTTCTCAATCCCATTTATATCCTGTACACAATCCAATTATTCCCCTCCACCCAATTTCCGGTATTACTTGTTGTAATTTGGATTTTTTAAATGGTGAATTACAAAAATTTGTGTATACAAAAATAGAAAAATTACAAAACAAAAAACCTCTTTCTCGTTATCTTTTGCTCGCTATCTTGAGGATTTTCAAATGAGCGGACTCCCGCGCAAGGATTTCGACGCTCACGATAACTACACACACAAGACCTTGTTTTTCTCTCCTCCACCCACACTGTTTACAATGGCCCACATGCACAAGTGGAAAATTAAAATTACAAATGCACACACAATTAAAATTACAGTATAAAATTCTACGAAGCGTGCGGTAGTAATAGAATTAAAACAAACTATTACAATCTCACGTTTGTAATGTGAGATTACATTATATTTAATTAACTGAAACTAATTAGGAATTTATCGAGCATTTTATTCCCTTTGGGGGTTTTCGGGTTTTTCCAATAAAGGAAATGTTCATTTACATGTTTAAAAAACATGCAGAAAAATAGGTAAATTAAATATGTATCTATATAATAATCTAATTTATTTTCACAGACGGAAACTAGTTTTCCTCCCGTGTGATTTAATTACAATTTATAGGGAATTAAATGGTCACATCACTTCATTATAAAATTGGTTTTCTGCATGTAAATTAAAAAAGTTCAATTTTGTCATTTTGTTGTCCCACAAATTAATGGATGTGGTAAATGCGTCCTGTGTCCTCTGCATTTTGTAGTGACCCTTGAGCCTTTGAACTTTGATGACCTTGAAGTGTGCATGCCTTTGAAGTTTGAATTTAATATGAATGAAACGCGAGACAAATAAAAGTATTTTGACGAGAGATCTCAAGTTTCTCCATAGTCTTTTGCATTCGTCCCTTGAAGCCTTCAAGTTGAAGGCTCCTTTTCCCAATATTCTATGTATATATGTACAAAATACAATGTAAGTATATATGAAATATATAGGTATATGAAGTTGTGGATAAGAAAACCCGCCGCATACGACTTTTCACTAACTTTCCTGCATATTAATATGTAGAAAAACATGGGATATTTTATATATAAAAAAAGTTAGAAATTTGTTAAAAAATTGTAAATATTTAATTTTAATTAAGTTTTAATTAACGCAATTTCCTGAGGAGTGAGTGGCCAAAGAGGAAACAAACGTTGCTCAAATCGCCGCTAGACAGTGTTGGAAGTTTGACTTACCACTACCATTACTCAGATTAATTATTTTTCCATTACTCAAATGTCTATTTTTCCACTACCACTACCTTTTCCAAAAATTTCTATATTCTCCACTACCAATACTTTTTCCACTACTCAAAAATTTTCAACACTTGTAATGTCCTAAATAAATTCTAGTTATAAGACGCTTAGATAGTGCAATTACTATAATAATGATTTTTTATTACCCGATTAATCCCAAATCATATGTACATAATATACCAAAGAACCTTCTAATCCTAATAAGTGTAGTGTTATGTATTTGATCTGCTTTATCAGTCAGATCTATGTGTATTGTATGTGATGGGATCTACTTTATCAGTCAGATCTATGTGTATTGTATGGGATGAGATCCACTTTATCAGTCAGATCTATGTGTATTGAATGTGATGGGATCTACTTTAGCAGTCAGATCTATGCGTATTGTATGTGATGGTATCTACTTTATCAGTCAGATCTATGTGTATTGTATGTGATGAGATCTACTTTATCAGTCAGATCTATGTGTATCGAATGTGATGGTATCTACTTTAGCAGTCAGATTTGTCTTCACTTCAGGCCAGCTTTAGTGAGAAGAGCCCTTTTGCTGCAGGGTAATCTTTGAAGAAGACTTTAATCGGCCATCAAGGCTCTGCCTTTTCTAGCCCGATCAGGCTAATGAAATAGACTTTGTATATTTACATTACAGCAGACCAAGGCCGTGGGTTGGGCTGACATTGTATACTATTAGAATTGTCAGCCAAGGCCGTAGGTCGACATGACTGTATTTTATATGTTCTGTGGTTAACAGCAATGACATAGTCATTACAATCCCCCATTTTTTAAAACTTGCAAGAATGACTGGAGTCCCTTTTTGAAGTTCTTTTAACAATTTTATGTTTTACAACTGTGTCTTAATTTAACTCAACAACATAATATTAATGTATATAGTATATAATGGCATGTAAATTGTGTAGTCATTATATTAAGGGTGTGACAATATTGATGTATATATCAATATCCGTTAGGTTTGCTAGAGGAGTTTCTCCAAAATCAATAATGTTGGTGAAGCAGTCCCCTAGGGGAAATATGAGAGAGTTGTCCCTTTGGAGGGTTGCCTCCGCTATTTCCATATCCAATTCTGCCGCGAGCTTGATGTCCCGTGCCATTTCTGCTAACGGACACACGACTTGTGTGTCCGTGAATGTAGGGCTGGCCGGTGCATCGTCAATGAGATTTACTAATTTAGGAGTACTGGTTTCTTTTTCTTTTGGTTCTGGAAGTAAGTTGAAAAATCCTCTATCCAGTCAATGTAGCCTGGAGTTGAATGAATTTTCTGGGGTAGCAGAGTAAGGTTGACCTTTGCAGCTATGGGTGTGTGGAGGTGGAAGGGAACTCTTTTGAGATTTAAAGAAGCAGAGATCTGTACATACTTTCTTCCTTTTAGTTTGCTTGGCCACATATTGTCAACGTGTAGGGAAGTACACATTGGAACGGGTCTTGATGGGTCTTGAATAATTCTTTCCTAGACTTGAAATGTATGTTTGCTGCGGGACTGTAAGGTTTTTTGAACAAGGTATTCTCAATCTTTGGGCCAGAGTAAATGGATTTTGAGGGTACCCTGGCAGACGGACTGTAGAGGGATAAACTTTCTTAATTTCGAGTGATGGTTTTGGTTTTTGTGGAGATAAAGATATTGAACGTGACGTCAGTGTTTTTTTAGTTTCAGCTATTTGGGTTGGCTTGGGGTCTTGGGAAATCATGTCATCCAGTATGAACATAATTTGTTTTTTGTGAATTCCTCGGGATTGAGGTGGAGTGTAGCGCGATATCTGGAACTGACATTCTGCGATTGGGTTTTGTTTAATTTGAAGTTTTCTTTCCATCGGAGTGTCTCTTTATGAGAACAGTTGACTGCGGAATCCAGTTTAAGTTTCCCATTTCCGGAATCGGATCCTCGTTGAAGTTGAAAAATTGTTATTTTGGATGGATACAGATGTATTTTTTTCTGAACCCGGGGATGTAGGTTGAGTATAGGGATCGTTCGTCTGAATTGCCGTCCCAAACAAGAAATGTCTGTGTAGGAATCTGGCTCAAGGAATGCGACTTGGGCATTACAATGTCGAGCGGTCAGTCTAAGCTCAAGTCCTATTTGGCGTACTTGCAAGGCAGGCACCAACAAAAGGAAAAGTATACTCAGGCAAATAAGTCAAAAGTCATTGAGATTGGGGATATAATTTCTTTCCCCATTGCCAGAGTAGACTGGCAATGGGGAATTCCAATACTTGTCCCCGAAATTTACCCTGCAAAGTAATTGATATTACAACTGCTGGTATTATGACGCTTCAGTGCGAGTCTGGAATTCTTTCGACTGGCGTTCACAAGGACAAGGTTGGTATTTGGACGGGAAATACGATTGATTTTTCTCGTTGTCCAACAGGAAAAATCTCACTTATTGCAGCAGTCTGTGACTTCTTATATATACTCCTCGTCCTCCAATTCTCTACATTCTTCCATATGCTCATGTAAAAGTGGGTGCACAACCCGAAAATGTCCATGTAAGAAAAATAATCTACCATTTCGCACTAAATGTCATCGACAAACTCAATGTACAAATCTTTAACACTATTCATATCTGTATAGCATTTATAAGTATGTATGCAAAAAATATGCAAATATGTAGAACACTGTGATTGACAATAACGTTATTGGATTTGGTGTTGTTCGTTCATATAGATATCGTGTAAGGTATGTGTTTATGTGTAAATATGAGATCATGTGTGCATGTGTGTGTATATAGGAATGTAAAGAGAGAGAGAGGGGAATATATAGAATTGCCTATATAGTCGGGACTTCATACTATGCGTATATATAGTCGATTGGGCGATGAGAAGGATATAGGTAAGCTCCTGACCCGCTCTCATGCCCCGGGATATGACGAAGGTCTCTCATGACCCAGGACATGACGAAATTCCTTTCTCATGTCCTGCCTTTCTCCTGACCCACGATATATATACATATAGGGAATCACTGTATGTTATATATGCATGTAGTTCCCCGTTGGATAGCATAGGAATACATACAAAACGGAGTGGGAAATTCCATATGCTTAACGCATATAGGAATTAAGAGGGACGGACAGACGGGCACAATGAATACAGTATTAGACAGCTTCGCTTTCTAAAAACTATTTTTGTTTATACTTTTATATGTACTGCACTTAAATCGTATAGAGAAATTATATTGTGAGAGACCACTTTCAAATTATCATTAAATCCTCACAATGAATGAATGGACAGTATATATTATATATTTCATAGAAAAACGTACGGGGAAAATTATCTTTATATACATGTTATATGTATATATAATGACAAAATTAATTCGATCGCTCTCATTATCGTCTCATCGGTCGCATCGTCATGAGAATAGTCAATGTCATTATAGGTAGTGGATTTATAATTAGTGAGTTCATGGAAATCCGTTATGAATCAAATACATATCAAAGTAATTAATATCATTCCCATTTTCCTATCATATTTAATCATAAGCATGTAAGTATAATCAAATGAAAAAAGCCCCAGGCAGGAGTCGCGTAATTCCATTTAATCTTCTATAGGCTATTATATAATAAAAATTAAAATAATGGAGAATCTTAATTTCTGCCCACATTTTAATGGTGCTTTTTATATATATTTAGGGAGCGAGCGAAGCGAGCTCTCTTATATATAGTGAAATGGCACATGTCCGTCCGTCTGTTGGACGATATAACACTCGAACAGATTGAGATTTTGACTCGGTGTCTTTTTTATTAGGACTGTATGACTAATAATTCGGATGAGTTCGGAGATGGGCATAATCGGAATACCCGTTTCGGTTTTATCCGGATTTTTTCGGAGTTTCTGCTCTGTACTCCTAGTATTTTTTGTTTCTAAACAATTCTGTGAGGTAAAACATGAGGAATCCGAATCCAAAATCAAACTTAAAAAAATCCGAATTCGGTGTTTTTTGGAATTTTTGACCTGCTTTGAAACTGTTGTTTGTCTCTGCCGATTCTGGTGTACAAAATCTCGAGGAATCCGAATCCGATGTCAAATATATATAGTCGAAGAAATCCGAATCCTGTACCCCTAATTTGGCGTTTTACCCTGTGGATTTCGAGCAATTTGAAGAATTTCCTCTGCCGTGCCTTCAGATTTTTTTCTTATATACGCTCCGCTCCATGGTTTGGACACTCCGTGTAACAGGGATTTTATATATAATGAAAGCTCGCATCGATTTGAACGTTCCAGTTCAGACGATAAAAGGATTTATAATATAAATTTTATATATTTATAGATATAATTATGACATTCTGATATGAAAGCTATACTAATGCCCGCTTCTCCACTTAATTTAATTTAATTGCCTCACTTTAACACATCCATATTATATCGTCTGACCACGCCAGCAATAATAAACTCGGTGTATTTTATTAAATATACGCTATATATATTTATAATAAAAAAGAGTCTGTCTCCGTCTCCCATCGACAATCAATTTTCCCTGTCCCTTTATGGACGCGGTTACTTTAATCCTCGATCAGTTTCTTTCTCACTGTTGGACAGGAAAGTCCACATTATAACATATAAAAAGGAAGGGAGAAAATGTTTACAAAGTCCACGCTCAAATATTTGACCTTTTTCTTTGGGGTCGTTTCGTGGACAGGGACCAGTCCCTTCAAATGGGACTCCCACTATCGAAAACTCTTCGTTCCGCGGAGTAAATTGCGAATGGTTTTGTGTTTCTTGCACTTCCTCTGGCTCTCCATCTATGAACTCAATATCCTCATTGCCTTTCGGAATGGGATGAAATCCGGTGGCGATCCCGGTCGGACCACCATCGATTTCTGCTATTCCCTCGGTTTTGGTCAAGCATTCTTTTACCATCTCAATGCCTTGTACAATCGACAGCAAGTGACTCAATTCCTGACCGGCTTTATGAAACTCAATCGCATTTTCGTTGGTAAATAAATACGCAAATATATATCTCATTTCTCATTTTTTCAATTTTAACCAAATTTCCCCAAATTTCCCAAATTTCTTCAAAATTTGGATGTTAAATTGTGTCATCATTCATGTGGCGACTTTAATTTTAATTATGTGAATTGGTCGCATGTGCGTATACAGACAGGATATTTATGAAGGACCACCCAGTGCGGAATGACGGTGTGGGGATGGTGGTCATTTTCCTCACAGCGAGTACGTTTTTGTTCCCGGTCGTGTTCACGGGCCTTTTTGTTTTCCAGCCGGATAATCCGCGCTATCTCTACAGCCGACTTCCCGCCCAATTCAAGACGACGTCAGTCCTCTGCATTTGTCTCCTCCTTGAATACATTTTCCTCATCTCCAACACCATCACAACATATTTCTATGTCCTCCTCATTTACAGTTATTCTCGGAGCACCAATTTCTGGCTCCGTCACCTCATCAATTCCAATAATCATCATCAAAAACGGCTTCAATATGAGGAAATTCTTCCTTCTTCAGCATCTAAAGGATTTCGAAGGATTTTGGGTGACCCGAATTTGACATGCAATTCAAAGGAAAAGGAAAATCCGAATTCCGGGCTTCATTCAATTGAGGAGGATTTGGATGCGGAAGTCGGAGAGCGGGGTCTTCAAATCAGTATGACAAATCGGTTGAGTTTGTTTGGGGGTCTCCGAATAATGAGCATCATGTCGAATGACGCGTTGGCCACGATCGTTTGGCCCAATTTGATGAATATGATCATCATTTTCATGTCAATGGGAATTTATGGGATGGTCAAACTCCACTCGCATTTCCCCATATATCTTTTCCCCGTTTTCCCTTCCATGCTCCAGGTATTTTCAGACCCACTTTTTTTAGTAAATCTCCATTTAATATTTGAGATTATATATATATATCGTCTGTTAAGCTCACAAACGAACTATAATTATTTTCCTTAATTTCGTTGACCTGCTGCAAAGGTAAAACGGCTGGAGATGGAGCGTTGGGTCCTTCGACATTATTGTCGGCCATGACCTTTTCTGTCACCCTGAATTTTTTCACAATTTTACCCACAAAGACGGACGCAGTCGGAGCATTTCCGCAAATTACGGAAAATCGTTATAGTTCGTTTGTGAACTTAACAGACGATATATATTATATAGAAAGCGCGTTATTTGTTTTTTTGTTGTAAATTTATAGGGGACGCTCGTCTGCTCCTACTTTTTGTTTCCACTGGCGGGAGAAATGAATTTCCTCTCTCGGGAATTTATTTCCTCGTTGAGCAACTACATGTCCAATAATGCTACGAGTTCCAATTATTTCCAGAGGGAAACTGGTGATGGCGATGGTGGGAATTTCAAAAAGGACATTTTACTTCAAAGACGACTCAAATCCATGCGACCTTTTGGTTCAAATATTGGACGTTATTTTGTCATCAAACGAACCACGATTTTAATTGTCCTCATCATGGTCTCCAATTTAACCATCAACGCCATTTTACTCCATTAAATAAATGTGTAATACAATCCACATTTTCCCGCCATTTGCCAGCAGTCAAGTATATATATAGTTTGTATATACTTGAAATTATAGTTAGTTTGGTGACATTTAGATTCAAAGTTCAAATAATGTAAAAATTCTCGTGTTTCAAATATGTATTACACTTTATGAAAAATAAAAAGCTGTGTAAGAAAATGGAATATTCAAAAGAAGTTGCAGGCGCGCGGTAAACCAATTTCAACTCAATTAAACCAAACCCAAATAAGTTTTTCCTTTTGTTCAAAACTGTGACTGAAATCAATTCAAAACGAAAGCTGTATGTGGAGTCCACACTGTGGACACACATTCTTTACAATATTTATTTATTACTTTGTGTGCAAGGTTTGAAATTCAAAATTCCCGCTCGTCCGGGTGTACAATTTTTGTCCAATTTATTTCCAAATGTATATTGTAATTATTAGAGAATTTGGTAAGCCCGTCGTAAAAAGGAAATTGTAAATATTTTGGTGGGAATTTTTAAATTCGTTAGTTATATAATATATAACTTCGAATTTTTAAAATTCCCACCAAAATATTTATCGTACTATTTTCTTTTTACGACGGGTTTACCAAACTCTCTATTGAATATTATTCTGTAATTTATTTATGATTTGGCGCGGGATGACGTTTAAATATTTGAAAGAAGCATCAGAATGGACTGTGTGGATGATGGCCGGATTGATCACGTGGGGCAGACAAGAAGGGCGGAGCCGATGTGGTTCAGGGTAGGGACGTACGGGTAGCTGAACTCATCGGTAGAGTTGCGGTGGGTGAGCGTGCTCTTGGTCCCCGTGAAATTCTCCTGCCAAATGGTCCAGTGCATGCTACTCCCCGCCCCCGTCATGCTTACGGACCGTGCGGAAATGTCGTGGACGAATTCCTCACTGGCCAAGACTAACGTCTCGGTCCCCTCGTAATTAGCCGACGTGTAGAGACTCAGGGCGAAAATGGACGTCTCATTGGAGCCTGCGTGTCGGAAGGACCGATACGGTGAGATGGCGCCGTCCATGCAGGACAGAGCGCTCGAACTTCGCACTCTCGAAAATTGCTCGTAGTCCACACCCTCATATAAAAACCATCTATAAAGTGCAGCAAAAAACACACACAGTTTGTGGGTGGTCCACAGGTGGAATGGGAATTTGATGTACTAAAGGGGGCGTTCGTATAAAGAGTCTTTTTTTTAGGGGGGAGGGGGTCAGCAATTTTGTGAGCCCTCGCAGATTTCAGAGGGGAAGGGGCGTCAAAAAAGACCGATTTTCATTGAGGTTTTTTTACCTTTGAACGACGGGATTTTTATTGACTGTTTATAATTTTCACATTTGTATATGCTGAGAATAAAAACACCAATTTGACAATATGGATTTGATTGATTGATTGATTAACTGATTGATTTAATTTAAAGGGATTAGTGAATTAACTACAATTAATGAATTTGTTAGTGAACAAATACGAATGGTTATAGATGATACAAAATATATGAGGACAAAAGACAGGATTTGGAATTTAAATTTGAAAATGGCGCCAATGGACTGTGGACTATACTCGACTGATGACTACTACACAGCGATGGGAATGCATAGCTGGCGGGCGGATCCAATGCGAGTCAAATTGAAATAGCGGGAGACATCGGGGAAGCTGCTATAGCCGAATTTAATTCCGCACAGTTTCGACGAGTCACGCGCGTCCTAATTAATTCGGAACAATTTTACTTTAATTGCGATTAGCAAATTGTAAATGGTAATTATTATAGAATTTTGAAATCGTAGTTCCCTCCATTTTCCTTTCTTTTATCCAGCATTTTATTCTATAATTTCCATTTGGCAAATTTTGGCCCTTGGAAATTCAAACCATCACAATTCCAAATTAAATAAAGAACGAAATTCTGGAATTTCAAATTTGGGAAAATAGAAAGTACGTTTTTTAATTTGAATTTCCGCGCGCATCCTTTCAAAATTCAAATATTCAAAGGATACCGCACACTTTAAGCCAAAATTGATCCCCAGCGCGATTTTGATGAAGCTTGCTGTGTGTTCACTAGTGACCCTGGAACACAAGTTTCAGACAAATCGGTCTGTTATTTTGACCACTGTGTCACGTCAAAGGTCACAAATTGAAGTTTGTCCGATTTTGTCGATATTAGGCTCATTCGACGCGGAATGACAAGCTGAACAATAGTTACCACGGGGTCAATCCTCTAGGAATTATAGATTGACATCTTATACCCCAAAAACACAAATTGAAGTTTGTCCGATTTCGTCCATCTTGGTGTCAAAAGACGCAGAATTATATGCTGGTTAAGTATTGTAAAAAGTTTTTGATGTCATGACCTCCAAGGGTCACGGAGGTCAAAAAATTAAAAGTTCGAGTGTTTTGATTAAAAAGTATAACAAAACTTTTTATAATAATAATATTGTTGTGATCATCATCATTATCATTGAATAGTAACACTAATGATGGTCATGATCAAACAAACACAATATTAATAATGATCAGCATCATCATAAAAAAACATCATCCTCATCGTCAACAAATAATATAAAAAACATCCTCACCATTATCATCAAAAAAACGTCCTCGTCATCATGAAGAAATAAAAAAACATCACCCTCATCATTAGGCTATGATAAGACTTAGGGTAAGGCTTTATTATTTGCATTGGGTTAAGGTTTAGGTTAAGGATAGGGAAAGGTATAGGAGCGAGTACTCGGCGCTTTATCCGAGTCCCCAGGCATAGGGAGCCATGAGTGTAGCTTTTAGTTCACACCAGGTGTGTTGTGATGTAGCGGATGGCTCGAAAGAGCAAAAGCCACTGCAGTCCTTTTTTGGGCATCCACGATCAACTGGTAGTGATCTCTTAGTTTTACTCATGGCTACCCCTTAGGGTTTAGGTAGCGCTTAGGGGTTAAAATCCCTAATATAGGTTAGAATTGGGAAAGGCCTTTACTTTTTTTTAAGTGGTGCACACGTCGTCGCTCTAGTGTCATATGCCACGTCCAAGGGAGAATATATCGCACTGGACCACTCTGAGATTGGCAGTAGAGGGCGGGAAGTTCCCCAGAGGCCGTAATAAAAGTCACCCTTAATCTACTGTCATGAGAGTGGGGCATCTGAGTGGCGTATGATGGACAGACCCGGTCAACGCTTACCCCAGCCCATGGGTGAAGGGGTGATTTTGTCTGTGGATCAGGGGGAGGTCATAGATGTTTGCACTCAGATTGCGGGGTGTGAAACTGAGGGCTCGTTACCCTTTGCAAAGCAATCGCTTGGTGATATTGATCTAGTCAAAGGACCCGAGTCACAACTGTCTCTAATTGGAGGTGACGGAGATCTAGTCAGAGGAACCGGGTCACAGGTATCTGAAAGTGGGGGAGTAGTAGGGAAGTAAGGGGGAGGAAGCGCAAACGAGAAGTAGGAGTTTTTCGAAGGCGTGAGAAAGGCCTAGAGGGAGAAAGGGCAGAAAGCGACAAAAGTGAAGATGACGGAGAGGAAGAGGAGATAGAAGGAGTGGAAGATCTTGATGACGGAAAGGCCCCTTGCTTTGTTTGCTGTGATAGATTTTTTAAACGAAATCTCAGACGACTGAACATGGTCAAGGATAAAGTTTTACGACCATTTGCAAAGCTCCATAGAATACAAAGGGGACATTGTGCAGTCGATTTTATGGAAGATCGTCGCTTATGTGTAAATTGTCAGAAAGCAGTGACCAAGGCTTCAAAACGTTTGAACGTTTGCTTTGTTTGTGAAAGATCCTTTGAGCTTGCTCAAATGAAAAAAATGGACGGACCTGAAAAAGCAGATTTGAGAGACTTGGCGTCAACTCATCGAAAAGAGCTCGATAATTCATATAGGGAAGTCACAGAACAAGACAGGTTGTGTATAAACTGCATCAAAAGAGCAGATTTAGTCCTCCAAGAAAGAAGCTCTGGTCATGCGATAACTGTTAAGGTTCTGCTAGAGAGCCAAAACAGAACTTGTGTATTATGTAAAGAATCAACCGAACTCGTCGAATTAAGTCTAGACACAAGAATCGAAGTGTTTATGGATACAGAGATATTTATTGCTCGTCGGATAAGAACATGTCAGAAGCATTTTGGTTGAAAATAACCACATTCTTGTGGACTTGTATGACAACATGTATGGTATAGATCGAACTGCACAATAATGAAGTGTTACAGTGGATGAAAGCTGTGAATAGGCGTAGATATAAGCAAAAAGACCTGCTATGCTTTTTGGCAAAAATGCGACAAGGGTTATCTCACGACTTCCTTAAAGTGATAATGGAATACCCTTCACGACAGTCTGTAAGTGTGGCCGTTAGCACTATAAGACAAGCTTTGATGGAGAATTTTGTGCCAAAAAATCTGGGATTGAGTGCTGTCACAAGACAAACATATATACAAAAGCACTGCACAGAATTCTCTCAAAAGTTATACCACACAGATCCAAGCCATTATAAGTCGATGGTACATACTGTTATATTCCTAAAAGTTCTAACCATCGTGTATTCCAGCGAAGCTACTGCATGCACAAGGGTCGGCATCTTGTAAAGCCAATTATGTTAGTATTATATTGTATTGTATTGTATTTATGGAGTCCCAAGCCACAGTATTTAGCTGCAACTCAGGAGCCGCGCAGGCCACAAATTGGGCCTATTGCAGAACTTCTCCTTACAAAAAGGTTTCTATGCTCTTTCTCTATACCTTTGACTATAGGATGAGTCAGAAGCATGTAAAGGTAGAGCCGTGTATTGGTCTGATAGAGACGCGATTTACTTTGGAGTACACTAAGTGACAGATTACCACAAAGGAATCCCACAGATAGTCCAAGCTCGCACCCTCTTTCGGGAAGGTACGACTAGTACATTTGGGAACATATGTCAGCGGAATCTGCGCATTGGACAGATAGAGGAAGCTATCTCCATCGTCCAGTGTCGTTCCGATTGCCACCTCATGCCAACTCGGAAAGACTCACAGACGTCACTATCACGTGTTAGAGTCAGTGACATCGTGTCACGTGCAGTCTTCCTCGTAGATCCTACGCCTCCCAGCGTCTCCTTTTAGATGGTGCAATCACGACCAATACACCGGCAGCATAGATGATGACTCAGAAGCAAAACAAAAAATGTAAAGTTCTAGGTTCGCCCATCCATTCCTTTTGGTCTCAGCTAAGCTCAACTAAGATCCGTTTGCACGTTCTCAGTAGACTCAGCCCGGGCTGCCGCCCTAATTATGCTAGTATCACCAACAGGATACGTACTTGATGTCCACGGCCCCTATTTTTCAGATCACTATAATAATGACGCAAAATGTTTGGAAAATGAGCTAAAAGACCGGTCAGAGCTCAAAAGTTGGCTCGAAGAAAATGATATTCTTATAGTAGACAGAGGATACAGAGATGCATTGGATTTCCTTGATTCCATCGGCATTGCTACACATATGCCGTCTTATCTAAAGGCTGGGGCAAAACAGCACACTAAAGAGGAAGCCAATAAGTCTCGGTTGGTCACCAAAAGCAGATGGGTTGTGGAAGCCATAAACGGCCATATAAAGTCCAAGTTGAAGTTCGTCCGAGACCAAATTCCCATGTCACACGTAAAACACATTGGCAACTATTTCAGAATAGCTTGTGCACGCATTAATACCTTTTCAGATCCAATCGAGATGAAATCTCCAACTGCAGCATTAGCAGATCGGATGCTTCCAACAGCATCCACTAAAAACAACTTGCAAGGAAGAGTAAAAAGAGAGAAACTCAATAGAACCACAAAACAGTGGGATGATTTAAACCAGGTACACCTGTCAGGTTTCCCCTGTGTAACAGAGGAGAAAATACGAGAACTGACCATCGGTATTTATCAACTAAAGCTTTCTCGAAACTACGTCTTTGATAAAATAAGTAAAGACAATGAGTTTGGTTTTCAAATTCATGTACAGAAACCCGGTCTTATAAGAGCGATAGTTGGCTCAAAACACAAAAACAGAACCATGAACAACCTATGGATTACATACAAAGAGCCAGAACTTCCAGTTCCACCAGAATACGCAGACAAACCCGGTCCTATCTATGAGTGGTACTGCACTTGTCCCAATGGTGCAAGGAACTTGGGTTGTTGTGCTCACATAACAAGTCATCTGGTACTTGGGATATGCCCGTCATCAGCAGAAAAATGTCTTCCCAACGAATGAGCTCCTCACTCGTATAAAAGACTGCGCAGGCCGTTTTGATGAGGCCCCAGAGGAAGAAAATGCAGAAGAACCTGATGAAATGCAGGACATGCCTCGGCATTTCATAGAGTTAGTGCCAGAACATGATGAAATCGAGGTCTTTGAAGTAAACTTCAACCCAGATTTAATTATGGACATCGATGAAGACTCTAACGTAGAGAAATACAGTCCAACTTCAGTCTTTGTTTAGTAAATTTTTTGTCCTGTTTAAACTGAGACTTAGACTTCGAAAGGTGAGCTGCCACCAACCAAAAACCAGCGGCAAGTTGGGGCCTCTTGTTCCCCGCTTGTGACGAGCCAAAGTCAAGTAGGTCTCATTAGACAAAAGACTTTGGTCACGGGGCACATGAGGAAGGCGTCCACGTCGCCTGCCCTGGAAACGTTCAGTTAACGAACGGCTAACTTCCTCAGAATTCGGGTTAAATGTTTCCTATACGACAGATGTTGTCAAACCGTCGCAAGTGTGAACTCCCACCATGAGCATAAAATTCCGCAATTTAAGGTATCAATATCAGCAAAATCACTTTTAATTTTTGACCCAAACACTCAAATGGTGTACTTTGACCCTTGAAAAAAACATGAAGGCACAGATCAATTTGGCTAAAAATTTGTATACGCCTTCTAGGCATGCCAAAAATAGTAAACAGTTTTGTCTTTACACAAAGCAATTTGGATAACTTTCATATTTGACATTTTTTGACCTTTTGGGGGATCAAGAGGTCAAAGAAGTGACAAATGTGGTCAAATAGCTTAACAAAGTTAGTACTAAAGTTTAATCAGCATGTAATTGTGAGTATGTTCGGCTATTTTGCCGAACAATTTGGATAACTTTGATATTTGAACTTTTTGACACTTTCGTGACACTTTGAGGTCAAACGGTTAAAGATTTTGACAAGGTCTCTTCGGAAAGTTGATCAAGATTTTCTTAATGATTATTTGGTTATTTTTTGGCCCATTTTTACTCGCCATCTCAAGTTAACCTAATGGTTTACGGTTTGACCTCTAGAGGTCAAACCGTAATATCGACAAAATCGGACAAACTTCAATTTGTGACCTTTTACGTGACCCAGAGGTCAAAATAACTGACCAATTGGTCTGAAACTTCTCGGGTGTGTTCTAGGGTCACTAGTGAACACTCACAGCAAGTTTCATCAAAATCACGCTGGGGATCAATTTTGGCTTAAAGTGTGCGGTATCCTTCAAATATTCAAACGAAAGTGTCCCGGTCTTCCCGATGGCCTGAAGAAGAGCGTCCGGCGCAAGACTCTCGAGCAAGTTGTTTGACGTACAAACTGACGACGATGAGGAAATAAATGTTGAGGAGGAAATTAAAGATGGCGACAATGTCGGGCGCTCCGCCGCCCCAAAGGAAAAGCGTCATCCCGACGATGATCAAATCTCCAAACATCATCATCCCAATTACGCCAATCCACATGTACAGGAGCGGCAGTGATGACTAATATAAAATGAGGAAAACCCTCTTTAATTTTGAAATGTGGCGCTTTTCAAATTGTTGGCGGGACACGTTTCATTTTTAGCTTTAGCTATCACTTTTTTGACACATTTTAAATTTCGAACCTGTTTGACGCCGCTCACGAGCAGAATCCCCGAAAGGAAAACGGGGATGAAGCAATTCAATAAGGACGTCCAGAGAATCACGTGATCTAGTAGAAATTAATATGGACATTGAAATTCAAATCTTGACATGTGGACAAAATTAATGTGGACGAGTGACAAAAGTGATTTTGATTTTATACTTACCGACGAGCGAATAATGTGGCTCAAACAGATTGATGATGAGAAGAATCGATGCGAAAACGGTCAGGATCCCGCCCAAAACCTACACACATGCAGTTTATGGAAAAGCGGTACAAAAAAACCTGAATTAAACCAGGCCAAGAAATCCATATCGTCTGTTAAGTTCACAAACGAACTATAACGATTTTCCATAATTTGCGGAAATGCTTCTACTGCGTCCGTCTTCGTGTGGGTAAAATTCTGAAAAAATTCAGGGTGACAGAAAAGGTCATGGCAGACAATAATGTCGCAGGACCCACAGCTCCATCTCCAGCCATTTGACCTTTGGAGCAGGCCAACGAAATTAATGAAAATAATTATAGTTCCTTTGTGAACTTAACAGACGATATACATAAACTAATGGCGGGAAATACAAATCAAAATTAAAAAATGTTCGAAAAATGATGAGTTCTTTTTACCGACTGCAGAAAGCCAATGATGAGGGACGAACTTTGACGAGAACAACAGCAAATACACATTTTGAACGTGTATATTCCTTTTCCTCTTGACTATATGTTTATTTATATATAGTAATGATCCGCCCGGTAAATTCCAAATTGAATGAATGATGATGCGGAAAAACATGTGTTCGTGTGCACATGTGGACTCAACAATCGAAGACGAAGACGAGAGCGACGACGACAGAGATAATTTTGAGTTGAAAGGAAAAGAATTGCGATGGTTGAAAAAAGAATGAGGACATGAAAGAAAGAAAGAAAGAAAGAAAGAGCACAGCGCGTGATAGGATAATGTGGACATTGAACATTGAAGGCTGTGGATTTAATCGTGGATTTATTTAGATTAGCTAATGTTATACATAATATAATATAAAATGATGACTTGAATGAATCCTTTACATAAATAAATAAATGTCTTCATGAATTGCAGAGCACCGTCCACATTTCCACACATTTCCATTTTATGCTGAATATTGATGGCTCACAATCAGTGCTCTGTGTAACTAAAAATAAAACACCGCAGAGGGGAAGGTCTTTTGAAGAACATTCAATTCAATGGACTCATTTGATTTTGATTTTGGATTTTTGGATTTCCCTCTCATTCTCAGTCTATCTGATTCCGATTCCGATTCCGACTTGGATTCAAAGGTATCAAAGTAATCTACCCGGTCCCGGTCACCTAACCTATTAAAAGCTTTGTCGCATTCGAATTTTAACATGCGGAGAAAGTGAACGTGAGTAATAAGCGAGTCACTTTGAGCTAAATGCCGAGTGAAGAGCGAGAGCGAGAGCGAGCGGACAAGGAATTAACATGGAGCGCCATAAGCAACAATGTATTTCCCTTTCTCATATAAAACGCTCCACACTGTGTCTTTCTTTCCCAACGGATTTCACCCACTTTTGCAAGCCATAGGTAAATCATATGTGGACAACACAACCATGTGGACAAATCCTCGAATTTTGTAACATTTCAGCATTTGCGTAATGTTAACCATCAGTCAATTTTCAGCTGACGAGTTCCCGCAACTGCAACTATGTCAATTGGCAAGCAAATGGTGATTGATACATGCATGTGGAATTTGGTATGGACGTAACTATAATTGTATATATGTTGATTTGAAAAAGTGTATGCTTCTGGTTAAATATGGTGACCCATCTCAAATATCTTTTGTACAACAAGGTCACGGGAGGTCACAAGACGGGAAATGGGAAAACGTGTGTGTGGTTTCTGAATCAAATAAACAAAAGTTTCAATTTGATTGTGATCGCGCGGATGACTCATTTGACGCTGAATTTGATGTTCAAAGTCGGACTGCGATATAGTGTCCAGAACCAGAGCCGTGGAAATGGAGACGAGTTTCATTCGTCATGTCCGCAGTTGAATCTATATAAAAATCAGGGAGTTCCATTTTGTGACTATATTTTGCAACCAAGGTGAAAGACCTTTTTCGCTGCGCGCCAACTCCAAATCAATTCACAAATCATTTTTATCCGAATGGATTAATTTTCTAATTTTGCCGCTTTTTGGTGTGTGTGTGTGTGTGCGTGTGTGGGAAAGGAAAAAGTGAACGACTCGGATTTAGTGTACACGAGAGAGTCTTTATTATTTATAAAAATTAAAAAAGTTGTACATAATTAAACAGTCGGAATGCGAGCTTCCTCCCCACATTTATTATTCTTTAAACAAAACAACCAAGAGGATTCTCTTTTTTTTGTGGGAGTTGTTCGTTCCGCGATGTGTGTGGAATTTGACTTTTGAACAGAGAATGTGCTGCATGTGGTTCACGGGTTAAAATGTGAAAGTGTTGTTTTGAAGGGGGAGTTTTGAAGGCCTCATTGCGTGTATGTGATTGTGGATGAGGGGTGGGGATTGGGGGAGAAGGTACGGAGGAGGAGGAGGAGCGTCCCAATGGCGATCAAATAAAAGTTCTCTTGAACACTCCCAAGGACGCCGCAATTACAATTGTCCTTGAGGCAGAGGCAGTCCTCTGGTAGACCACCACCACCACCCAAACCCAAATCCGGAAGTCCAAATTGTCTCTTAGTAGAATTCAAACCGATGCAAGTCAATTCCTGGGTAGTGGCTTGGAGGAGATCCCCTTTCGCGTCTGACGCACATCCGCGAAGGGTCCCAACTACAATGACATTTTTTGATAACAAACAGCCTTGTTTGTTGCAATTTTGGACACGGTGTTCGTCTCCGGAGTTTTCACACAGCATTTCATCCCTTATCATCATAATGAATTCCCACATGTGCAAGAAATTTTATTTTATTTTATTTTATTTTATTTGAATCCTGACATCAAAATGACTATAAATTGCATTTGTTTATTATGTATAGCTCTCACTTGAGCACATTTAAACGGAGAGGGGAAAATGATAGAATGTCAATTTTTATGTATACCCCAAGTCTGCCGCCCAGCAAACAACAAACAGGTCAAAATCCCAAGGAGCATCAGAAAACACGGCATGACAGTCATTTATATAAAAATATAGCCTTCGTTTTATATATATTTATGTATATGTATAACAATTTCAAGGATTGAATTCGAAAATCCCGCTGTGTCAAATATACAAATATGCGGATTCAAAATGTAAACTGTGTTGCTTCAATGTGGATATATATTTTGATGAAGCGTGTGTATTGTGTTGTTTGTGTTTGTGTGTGGACGAGGATTTCTCTTTTGTCAACTCCATCACAATCACAATTTAATGAGTCCACACCCGACTTTCGACTCTCGTGCAATTAATTTGAGTTGAATATGTGTATAGAGAGCACAGTTTTATGGAGGCGGGAAATTGAAATTAAAAGGAGACGCAGCGTGCATACATATAGGAAATTTGCCAGTGCCTATTTTAACGATATTTTACTAGTCACCATTTTTAGAAAAGGGCATTTTTGATAGACACAATTTTTTGCTCCAAATGCCATTTTATCTAGTGTAGGCTGGCAAAAATTCCACTTTTATCTAGTGGAAGTTCC
>JAIUND010001417.1:0-36024 GCA_034699125.1 Gisinianus flammeolus | reverse complement strand
TCGTACTTGATTTACATTAGCAAAGGGGCGTAGCCGAAATATATAGGACTGTTTGAATCTAGACCGACGATATATAGGTATCTTCTCAGATTATGTACAGAAATTCCTATACATTTATGCGTGTAAGTATATGTAGACAGTGATGTGACTGGTAAATGACTTTATGAGAGAAAGGAATCACTATTTGGTGTTTGCACTGTGTGCACAGAGCAAATATTGTACACCTTTTGTACACCGTGATGCTCACAATATGGTGTACGTAACACAGAAGACTCATCTCATATTTTCAGACTTGCATATACAGAGTATTATAGTGTAAAGAATTCTTTTGTGTTTGCTTGTGGTAGTTTGTAGTTTGTGTTTGTATGGCAATTAAGGGAGGAAGTATAATATATATTTACTGTATATATACACGATCTTAGTTGATATAGGTACTTATCTTGGAACAACAATGAACTGAAAGAAATGGCATGTGATATACATGAAAGCAAAATAAGAGAAGAGGGAAAAGTATAATGTGCGTACCTATATGTATACAGTATACTTGTATATATGAGTGAGCTGAGGGAATGAGCGAGTGAGTTTCTACGATATGTAAAGGGTAAAGATGAGATGACATAATAATGTGACTTTAATGTTATTTTATTTTCAGACGTGACCTCTCTTCCTTTGAACCCGTTACCCATTCTACACCAACTTATTCATCCAATAAAAAATCATTAGATTTGAGTGATTCCAGCTCGGAAATCTCTGATGAAGGATACAAAACATCAGACAATTCAAAGATACTACTGGACGTACCAAAAAATAATTCCGTCACACCAAACAATAAGGACTGTGAGAAGGGGCATTTGAGTCGGAAATCTACTATCATTCGTGCTCGGTCTCTTTCTACAGATGAAGGTACGTAAATTTTAAATGTACACACACGATGAGAAGAAAAATGCAAACTTTGATGCAATTATTGCTATTAATGTATTACAATTACCTATACTGAAATCGTATGTGTAAAATATGTATACGGACTACGGACTCTATTTGTTTCATTTTTTTCCCAAACCATTCTCATACATAAGATATGACCTTTCATTTTCAGCGTATGAATCATTGTATTTGTGCGTATGCTGTACTTATGTACTATATACATACTTACTTACTTACTTACACAAAAACCTTTTGTAATAGCTGATATAGGAATGCTCTTTTGCCCCCGCGTAATAACTTTTCTCTTCCTGCCTCTCCCAAAAATCTTTCGTGATTCTCAAGAGTCTGCCGGTTTTACTCATACAAAGTCATCCATGTGGCTATAGTTTTAAAAAAACGTTGTATTCTGTATCTCTCTATTTTACACATACAAACAACTACAACATAACAAGATATCGTAGCATTTCACAAGTTGAAAGATTACAGAGAAATTGGGAGGAGGAGGATGGGCAGTTTGAAGAATTTTCCAAGTCATATCAGCTTATATTCACATGACAAATAACAAAGAGTAATTTATCCACTCTTTTTATCTTTAGAGTTTAGAGCAAGAGTCTGTCATGTCATGAATGACGGTGAATCCTTCTTGTACAAATCGAATCTCTCAAAAACTAAATATTATACCAAATGTAGACTAATCACACTCACTATACAACTATGCACTTAAATGTGATGGAACACATATTATTATTATATATATGATGATGTGATTGATTTTCCTTTTAAAATCCAATACTAGAGTGGTTTTATCCCAGATTCATGAAAGTTACGATGAGCGCTTGATTAAGTATGTACAAGGCTCCCTTGACCCAAATGCTTTAAAGTCTGTTTGCAATTTTTTGATGATTTTGTACATTACTGGCGTTTAATTAAATTTATATAAAACACTAAGCAATCTCATTCCAAAGTATACTCAGCTGTACGTACATTTATCAAGTTTCAAGTTCTTAAATGAAGCGAATTGTAAATTTATGGAAACTGTATATGTCCATACTTTTAAAATCCTCTATCCGTATTGTATTTCTATATTTGAAAATAATAAACAAATTTAGTGTTTTTAGGAGTGTTCACGGAGGATATGCAGATACACACGTACATTGTTTTAGTGTAGGCCATTGGTCGGATTGGTCCATGGTCAATTTATTATTGGCGTTGTTCGTCCATGTCAATCATTTGAGATTTTCAGCGTATTGTTGTTGTGTTGTTTCATGTGGCCGCATATAAATGAGAGAAATGAGTTGCATTTTGCGTTAACTTACAATGCACTAAACATCAATAGAACGATAGAATAATTAGTAAAAGGACAATGTCGTCAAAAATACGTACTAGTATATATATATATATACAGAGAGAGAGAGTGAGAGAGAGAGTGGATTGGCTTATACATAGTAGTTATAGTGTAGTTTGCTCTTACAAAATACATGGGGTGTGTATTGTGTATACACGCAGAGTCAGTTGTTGAGTTCAGTCGAAGGATTATCTAAAGCTTAAAACTTTGTACGTGTACTTACACAGACTTGTTTTTGTTATTGTTTTGATGAAACTCTTTTGATCGGATTTCCTATTGAAATTCAATGTGAATAAGTGCAAGATTTCAGTTATTATATATGAGTAGAGATGAGGCCTTGAAAGATATATTCACATTTTTGTTTTGTTTTTATAGAAAATAGCTCAAAGACAGAAGTCAATAATTTCGTTTATGTGCATCCTATGATTATTATCAGTAGTAGTTAGTTCTTCGTACTGTGTAGGTACATAGTTTATACACAAGAGAAAAAAGATGACGTTCCCTTTCCCTTTTCATTTCCCCACATCTTTCATTAAATTCCATGGGATGTGAAGAGCGTCCACATCCACATACATTGTAATTCTCATGTTCGATTTGCTTGTAAATTTTTTCGTGTAATCGTAAAAGTAAGAGATGCGCCTACATTAAAAACCGCTTTATGGCACTCAAGTACATGTGAAGTGCAATTCCAAGATAAATTCTTTCATTTGAGATCTATAGTCAGGAGAGTGAGAGAGAGAGAGAGACTGTACAGATGAATGTAAAAGATACCAAATCAAATTCAGCATGCAAAGAGTGAGAGAGAGAAAGAAAACCTTTCTCTATTTGCATTCAGCATGTTTCTTCTTCATTACCAGTTTAAATATCCAAAAGAAGCCCGATTTTTGCTTTAGTCTAGTGAGTGTACATATACATATTGCGTAGGCAGACGGATAACATTATCAATTTATTTACTATCTATATTAAAATATTTGAAATTCAATCATGGCATGAACCTTTGAGGTTAGATTGGTGTATGAATGCATAAATTATTTACGTATCATAATATACATATCGTTTGATATGAGATGTACATTCATGAATTTGCTTTACCGGGGGCATAGTGAGTGAGCGTATTTGTCATTAAAGTATATAGCCGAAATATAAGACACATAGTATAAAATGTAATATAATTGTACATTGTAGCTGTGTGGTTCGTATACGTATCTATGATTTTTGTTTTGTAAAAAGGATTGGAGAAAAAGGTGGAGTTCACACAAAATGAAAGGGTCGTCGTGTCATGACACATGAGGGTTTGATACGAAATGAAATGAAAAAAAAAGTACTAAACAATTTACTGATATTTACTACCTGACTAAGGTTTAACATCAAAGGTTTCATGCTGTGAGGCAAATATTACATATACATATCGTGTGTGTCTAAGATTTTATTTTCAAAAAAAAATACGCAAACGATTGAAAATGATGTGTGAGTCTTCATATATCTGTATATACTCGAATACATCTGTTATTTGTACTTTATATTTCAAAGGGGGGGATAAGAAAAGGATAAAATCCCAGAAATTATATAGGTAGTTATATGCTGATGTATATATGTCGTAAGTAATACTTGAAATGTTAATAAGACCATGTTTTTTTTTCTTGTTCTTTTCCATAAATTATATACAGAACGACCAGATTCACGATCGACGGATGAGGACGTTGGACATTGCCACACTTTGGATAGAGATGATCCTAATGTTATTGTGAGTACGAACAACAAGGTGCCAAGGTCGGCTTCAAGCCGGGAAGTACATGTCCATGGGCGAAGTGCTTCATGTGAGAGGCCCAGCAGAGGTCTACAACTTGGATTTCGGCAACGTTATGTGTCTGGCGAGGAAACAACTCCTCCGAAAGCTGTCCGAGCAGGAGTTTCACAGCAGACGAATCATGGTCATAAACGAACGAGTAGCGTTGGAACCACCAAGAAAACACCGCTAGCAAATAATAATATTAATAATAATAGTAAAAATAATAGTAATAATAATAATAATAATAATAATAATAATAATAATAAATCTAACATTACTTCACCATCCCCACCAACTCGAAGTTATTCTGGTGGAGCCGTAGAATTTTTTAGAAATAATAGTCATAGTAGACAGTATAATAATCGAACCGGAAGATTTTGCAAATTAGGAGGAGGTACAGTGAGTGGACCACCTACAACCATCATAACAACAACAACAATAACCAGACCTCTTGGAAAGAATACTTGGAATGGTTCTAATATCACAAATCGACGTCATCATCGACCCAATCTTTTCCATGCTCAATATTTTGAGTCAGAGACGACGACGACGACAGATCCACACGACTCATCAAATAATGATGTGAGTGAAGATTTTCAGAATGGCTATCCAAATCTAGCAGATTGGATTAAGAAAGCATTGGAGTTGGATTTGGACTCGGACAAAATATCTCATATTGAGTTGGCCATCAAGGAATTTGAACAGAAACGTGAGAAGAGCCCGGAATTACAAAGTACGAGCCTCCCGTACACATGTAATGACTCCAATAGTCCCACCAATTCAACGCAGCTTCTCCAAAAGACTCTTCCCATCCGAAAGAGGAAAGAGACTGGCCTCACGAAAATTCCAAAACCGAATTTCTATTAAATGTTCCCAGAAAGTTTTGTTCCCGTACATTTGTTTGTTCTCTTTCCTTTTCTTTTCCCTCTCGTATATATACAGATATAACTCGCAAATACATATAGCCATAAAGGCCACATTTATATACATGTTACGTAACGTAATTGATAAATATTAACACATTTTTAATAATTACTATTGCCAATCTTAATATTTGGCTTCCCATTTGTGTGCTTCTGTGGTCGCTAATAAATACAAAGGAATGAATAATAAAAAAAGATTTTCTCTTCTGTTTCCGAATGTTCATTACATGTAATAGAGATTGGCTAGTAGGATCTAAAAAAGCAATGTAATACTTACTTATTTACTATATTGTCATCGCATTCTTAATAGCTTTGAAAAAAATGGCTATCGGCAATCTTTATTATTGACGTGAGTATTGTATAAAAGTAAAAGACTTCTTACCTGTAAGTTAAATAATGCATTGAGAGAGAAAAAATCCTAAGTTTCCCCGCAGTTCTGATACGTGGACGAATGTTACTAATGTTGTACATATGTGTACCTATCTACTTTTATAGAGTATTATAATACAGATATATAATACTAGTATTTTTTAGTTTTTAGTATTTGTTTAGTATCATAGCTATCTATAGTTAATAACTTACGATTTTTAGTCTTCCGCTCTTATAAACTTAGAACTTGGTGATACAATATTTGCCTTGTTGTTAAAAAAAACGTTCGTTCACCAAAATGGTGCTCTTAAAATATTGTTATTAATTATTTAATTGTGTGTAATACACACATACATATAACCATAATTTATAGTTATTTCTCGGTCTATCAAACCTTTTAAATAATGTATACATAAACAAACTAGATATTCAACTGTCAACTTGCCATTTCCCCCACGATACATAAAGATGTAAGTATGTGTGTACTATTGTGTACATAAGTGTGCATCAGCTTGATGAAATAAATAGCGGGGATTAGAACTTAGGTTATAGAACATGTGAGAAAAACGAAAAATACATAAGTACCTACAAACAGTTTTTATATATAGTTTTATTATTTCGCATGTGTGCATATTACTTATATAAAATGTATTTACCTACATGATGATATACAAACAATCAAATTATAAAGTTCATGTAAAATGTATATATATTCTATATAAATTACAAAATAAAGGTGGAATAATAGTAGAAGTTGAGAAGCAAGCAGGAAAAACTGTTGTAACTTAAATACCTACACTATATACCTTTTAAATATTCTATAAGATGTTACATATTTGTCATATTTTATTTTAGAGTAACGGCAGCTGCACTGTTATAAACATTACTGAAAAATTGTTTGCAATAACTTTTGTACATTATACATAAAATTTTATTAAATTATCCGTATGCTTGCCATTTCATTGCATGAAGTTATAGTATAATTAATTTTAAATTAATAATTTACAATAGTATTTTTATGTTCTTGTAAAAATAGATTGGAATTCTCGTACTCAATCAAACAATTTACATGTATAAAACTAAAACCCTCAATTGTATACAAATCCTATACAGTTCTTTGCACCTATAACTTATATAACTTTTTGTATGAGACTGAATATATATCATTAGTTAAATACATATAACAACAATATTATTATAAAATACATGCTTTGGAAAAACATTACTATTATTAAGTATATATTATTATGTATTATGATTATTATTAAAATTGTGTATTCTGGTTATGAGTTTGTTGCTGTTAAATGACAATATGAAATGAAGTGACTGTAGCTCATTAAAAAGTTCGCTTGAATAAAAAAATCTATACTTCAACTTTTAAGTAAAATGGTGAAAGAAGAACTTCGTTTTTTTAAAAATCAAACGCCGCATGTGGAATGGAATCGTTTTATTTCATTTGAAAAAAAATAAATAAAAAAATGCCATTTGATTTGAAAACTTTTCCCTTTCTCATGAACTGAAAAGAAAATGCATCTTTTTCATTGTTCAGTTATACGTTTCTTCTTTTCCATTAACAACGACGCGACGACGTTGGAAGTCGACGACACTCGCGTTTTTTTTCAAGTTCATTATTATTATTATTATTATTACTGTCAGTGTCTTGGGAAAATTTAAAAGATCGAGTAATTGGAGAATGACGTGTAGGTTCTGTAGATGCATGTAAGTATAGGTATTACTTTTTCTATTTTAATGTAGGAAATGCAGTAAAATAATAGATGGCTACCTTTTCTTCAAGGTCGAACTGAATGTGAATAATTTACCATAGCCTTTGTTGTCAAAAACGAGTTACATAAAAGAACTTCTTTTTGGATAAACGCATTGTTACCTCTTTTGTAGCCCAATTAAAATAGGTATTCAAATGAATGTCATTTTTACAATATATTTATACTGGAATATATTCGGAGCTGTAAAATCCAATATTTTTCGTATAAAGAGTACACTTTTTATTGATAGTTCAAGTGAATACTTGACAAAAATATTATATACTGACACGCATATAAGTATATAACTTGACACTTGACCATTATATTTGATAATAGTATTTTACACTAATAAATAAACTACATACAATGTATAGTTACTACATCAATATCAAAGTTTAATGTGTGTACTGTTTTGTAAATTCAATGTTGAAATTATTAATTTACTTTACGTGATACTTACTTGCCTATCTAATGAACTCTGGAGTAATGTATTAGTAGAAATACCTCACTGGGACTCCACATGTCTTCATGTATGTATGTATATAGGTAGTGTGAATATAGAATAAATAGAGCTTTGTAAAGTAGTTGTACAAAATGTACTTATTTTTTCAAATTCTATTTACTAATAATAATTCCTAATGATACCATATTATACTAATATTATATTATCAATATTATTTACAAAAATATGAAAAATTAGTCGATAGTGTAAATATTATTATATTTCATAGTCATACAAGGAGATATGTAATAATAGTACGTGAGAGATATTACATAAATACGAGCATACACATTGTACGTAGATGCCTATAGAATATATATGCAATGTTTAAACTTTAAAGTACTAATAGCAGCTAATCACAATATTATTGAAAAATAATTGCGAGTGACAGATCAAAAAAAAATAATACTTGTATTCGTTATTGTGTAACGCATCTAAACCAAAAAAAAAAAAACGTGGTTTTGACACTGAAAATAGCATTAAAGTAAAATTATCTCCAGTTCAAAATTGTGTTGCTTTTCATTTCAATGCACTGCGTCACTTCGGAAAAATCAAAATCGAAAACTTTGACGACTGATTGGAGAATTTTTCAGATCACGTAAACCCATCCGAGTTTGTGGGCTGTTTCTTTGAAGTCTGGATGGTACAGCCAAAGACGTCTTCTAATAAATAAAGAAAGAAATGCGTTTTTGGTTACAACTACAATATAGTACATACAGTAATTGTAGATGAATGTTTTAATTTTTGTAGCTAAATTATACATGAAAAAATCATCTTACTCGAGTCATCATTGGAGTAGTTGGATGTTCCAATCTATATATTGGAAGAAAATAAATATATGACATTAGAAATGATACAGGCATAAAGAGTTTCAATATATATATTATAATATGGATTTAAATACATACCTTCGCATTGGCGGTCTTGATAGAGGAGAATCAAACCTAGTAAAAATGGCAAGTCAAATATTCATTACCGAACCGAAGAAATAAACATTCAAGTTATATTTTTGAATTTACTAAAAGTCAAAGAGATATTTATTCTCACCCGAAAGGGCTGTACAATTTTGTTGGTGTCCGGCCAAGAATTCTTCTCGTAGGACTAATTTCTACCATTGATGTTGTTTCTCCAACAGCATATCTCCGACGTGTGGATCGTCTCAATCTCTTAATAATATAATATAAAGTATACACAAATTACAAAGTTTGTACTACAAACATGTACGCGACAGCGTAAAATGGTATAACAATCAATTTAAGTATAGAAAAAGTAGCTATTTACTCAAAAGTACCTGAGAGAGATTTCCAATAGATATTTTGACATCCTTAAAAGTCTTGTTAAATTTTTGGGTCAACGATGAGCTTGAGTCTTTACTATTTTCACCACTTGTATTGGGTTCTCCACAAAGGGATTCATCTTCCTCTTCTTGCAAATCTTGTTCCATACAAAAATATTGCTTCCCAGAATTGGATGTACGTCTAATTAATGATGATGCCCCCATTCTAGTCATTTTTTTTCGACGTTGTTGAAATTTATTTTCTTTCCACACATCCGAATAATCAGTTACCGTCACTTTTGAGACTGAATTAGGCGTAGGATAAATGTCAGGATCTGCATCCATGTCCATGGAGTCTTCGTGCAAGCTTTGCTTTTCAATATCAGAGGTAATTCTCTTTGTATTTTGTAGCCAAGTAAATGAATTACTTTTTTTGTCAGGCAGCATTTCGGATGGATTATTCGTCAATTATAAATTGCCTACGAAAAATAATACATACCTATATAAGAAATCTAAAAAGAATAGAAAGTTCACCAAAAAACAACAATACAATATTTCCAGATTATTTACATTCTAAACACTATATATACATACACGCACTTATAAATACTACAATAATATACTTTGACTTACCTTTCCAACTTGTGGTTTATTGTGAATCCAAAATATCTACAATTAAATAAATAAGTAGCAAAGACTTTTATAATAAAACTGCAATTCCAGAGAAAGATGAGAGAGAATCAACTGTCAAGAAAAAATTCCAACGGATAAATTATTTCAAATTTCAGTTCAGCGGGTCTCGACGTCACTCTTATTTTTTTTATTTTTGTGTTCTCTGATAAATGGTTAAATACGTCTTTAGTCAATGAATGAGTAAATCAACTTGTTTAATTATAAATATTTATTTTGTATAATAACTTAATATCGCAGCTAAGATTGTGATTACGAAATTACAGACACAGTTAAAAACGATATTGATTACTTTTATGTGACATAAACAAATATTACAGTATATAAAAATCTTTCGAAAATCTGTTTGTTGGACGGTGGACCATACTTTTTTAGTTTAGAATTTAGAACTTTTTGATTCAAAGTCTTTGAACGAAAAAAGTCTGAAAGTCAAATCCGTAATAAAATGGATAAGAAATGCAGTTGGGAAGGTAAAATCATCATCATCTATGCATATTTAACTTTTGATACTTGATAAAATTTTACATATTATGATGTTGTTTTTGTTTATGAATTGAAGATCTAAGAAGAGAGGCCTTATACTTGGAGAACGAGATTGACACGAAACTTGTGTCATACAGTAAAGTAGGAGCCAATGCAACATTTGCTTTTGGAGCAGAGAGGTAAATCAATACAAATATACCTACTTGTTGGATAGATGCCACAAAGATTACAAAAGGAAAATGAAGTTTTTTTTAAAAAAAATTTAAAATTAATAATAAAGTAAATAAATACTTAATAGAATGAGTGACTCATTGGCAAGTATATGACTATAGGAGTATAGTCATATATCAATTACATTACATTCAAGTGTATACATGTTCAACTAATTGCTCAACAGTGAGTCTGAGAGTGATGAGACTTCTCCATTGTGTTCTACCGACAGAATCTTTGAGTCACTATCAGAGGAGATACAAAATTTAATTTCAAAGCTGAATACCGTAAATGAAGAGATGACCTCAATTTCCAATACTACTCCAGGACTCTCCACCCCAGCCGTAATTCATACTATTCAAAGACATCGAGATATTCTGCAAGATTATTCACAAGAATTTAGGAAAACGCAAACCAACCTTAGAAGTCGCAGAGAGCGTGAAGAATTACTTCATGGAGTTGGAAAAGATATAGAGTAATAAATTATTACTATACGAATATACAATTTAAAGTACTATAAATAGCAATACATTGTTTATTTTTCACAGTATGCAATCGCTTCAATCTCATATAAGTATTTCTTTTGTGTACATTTATAGTAACAGCAAAAATTCTTTAAATAGGCGAATGGATTTGTACATGAAAGAACATGACCATTTAAAGAGGTAAAAATTATATCCAGACACATATATCATGCTAACAAATGTATTGGGCAGTAATCACAAATGATATATTCTCCTCTGTTTTACAGTTCAGAGCGAATGGTGGATGAGCAAATTAGTATCGCAATAGATACAAAAGAAAACTTAGTAAATCAGCGTGTAGCTTTTAAAAAATTTCAGTCTCGGATCAATGATATCACAAGTAGATTCCCTGCAATCAATAATCTTTTACAAAAGATAAATTTAAAGAAGAGAAAAGACTCAATCATACTGGGAATTATAATTGGCGTGTGTGTTTTCCTCCTCCTGTTGTATGCTTTTCATTAAAGTTGTAATTAAGTACACACATTTCATTAAGCGTATACACCTTGAAATCTTACGATTGTTTACATGATGTCACTCCTATATACCTTTTCGCAATCGTTAATGTTATAATCATTACTAACCTATTTACCTATATGAATATCATGATAACTAATAACATAAATAAAGTACATAATGTATATATCTTGAGAGGAAAATCAGTAAAAAAATACGTTTTACTTTTAATAATAATAAAAACATTATATTTCAATACAAATGCCTACTTACATATCTACTGCCATTTAGCTGACAAATACATATTAATTCTGTGCGATATAGAATCCTTGGGTTTGAGCGGTTGCATCTTTTATTCAATTTGTCAAGAAATATTTCATGATGAAATTTTCACCATTAATTTTCCACGCCGTGCTTTTTAATTTTTATACAAGTTTAATTTAATAATAATGATTGAAAAGACTATTGTGAATAATTAAATTCGACATCACAATAAAAGTAGCCCTTGGACATGAAACACGAGTAGCTGGTGGAATATAGTGTTATATACCTTGTTTGTATTACGAATTTTATAATAGTTAAATATATACAATAATAATATGAATTCAAGAAATTAACTTTCCCACAGTGTTTCCAAAGCCAAAATATTGTCAAGTTGTAGCTAATTATGGCTTCTGCAACAAAAAGAATGTTATGTAGTGGTGGTAGTCTAATCTATCAATGTGTTCCTATTACTAATTTTACAATATTCAGTTCAGGAAAAGTTTTAAATAGAGGATATAAAACTTTAACTAGTAGTTTTCCAAAGGCCCACGTTTTATGGACCTCTCCATCGTCATTTTCTTTATTACCTCCTAGTACTACTGCTCACACGGCAAAGAGTCTATCAAGTTATTGTACAGGAGTCAGCAGGTCAACATTATTAGGATCCACAACAGCTAGAAACTGTAGCAATAATAATAAGAGTTTTGGTAGATTTTTCACTATACTACGCTATGCCACACAAAATGTTACAACGAAAAAACGGATTAAAAGAAAAGCCGGAAGTAAAGTGATCATGGACGAATTTGGAGTTCGAGGCTATGACCATCATCATGATGAAATGACTTATCCCGTGGTTGCATACGCTACTTGTGATGAATTACAATTGGAGAAGTTGCAAACAGGACTACTAGAACAAGGCCTGTATGTTCCAACTGCTTGGGAAGACGGTATACTATATATATGAGAGACCATCAAAATTTGTTGGCAATCAAATCTTCCTTCAATATACAATACTGATTTTTTTATTTTTTGGTTTCCTTTTAATTTCAGATTTGGCCATGGAGGATGTTGTACACGCTACTGCCAAATATAGTATTGGAGATGAACCTCGTGAGATTTTCTTTTTCCGTGAAGGAGCAGTGGTGTTTTGGAATATTTCAGATTTGGAAAGATTTAATGTTCTCAAGTGTGTATTTATATTATACGTTAAATTGTATAGTACATTTTTAAACAGTCATTAGTTTAATACCGTCAAAAATTAAGAGCAAACGTCCTGATTCACTGACCTTTCGTTATAATAGATTTATGGAACCTTACCAAGAGGAAGGTTATGCAACTGCAGACGTCATGCAAGAAAGCGAATATATGTTATATGCCAATCAAGAATCCGGGTATAATAAACAAATAGATCTTAAAAATATTTTGTAGCGATAGAATAAGTATACCTATATGTCTATGTATACATAAAATGTATAGCAAAGAGAAAATTATTTCTCTTAAATATACAGGAAAATATCTCTTCTACGATATATAGTATACATAGTATATATAGTATACATTCAGGGAAATGTTTCGTATTATATTTCCGTATCCACCGTGCTTACAATTAGTAATAATGTATTCTTTTATATTGTGACTCGCCCTATCCAGCTCAACACGTTTGTCCAATAAAGGAAAAATAATTATCAATACAGACGACGTGAATCATGAGAGTACCACACTCATAAAATATACATTTTCTAATGCAATGGGTAAGCTTATTAGAAATTTAAAGCTTTATATGTACATTCGTAAAGCGCTCATTTCTAATTCATGTAGGCATGTGAAACTAATTATGATTCAAATTAATTTTCTTTTCAGCTTTATCTGTGAAATTGGGGATTTGGGAGTCCACCCTTGAAGCATTTGTCGAAAATATTGAACATATTACCGATGTACTTTTTTGAAAAAACATTGATTGTTAAATCCTTTTTAATCAACAAAATATTCCCTCAAACTGCTGAAATTTCTTTAAGTATATCCTATATAGTACTAATGTTTTGTTTATTTAAATTTTGCAGGAATTAAAAACTGCTCAAACCGTTAAACTTAGTCGAGGTCAAGTTCTACAAAAATCTGGTGAGCTGTTCGCTCTTCGTCATCAGCTCAATTTAAACTCGGATTTACTCGACACTCCGGATTTTTACTGGGAACGAGAGAGTCTTGAAACATTGTATCAAAAAACTATCAACCATCTTAGCATCAACCGAAGAACTAATGTCATGAATGAAAAACTGAATCAATGCTGTGAGCTTCTGGAACTAATTCTATCCCATTTAAATGATAATCACCATTCTAATCTGGAGTGGCTTATCATTGCACTCATTACAATAGAAGTAGGATTTGAAATATTACACGTCGTGGAGAGATATATATAAATTCTAGAAGTCTCCAGTAAATCCGCGGTTACTTACCTCTGTATGAAGTATTACACAGTAGGAAGCGTTTACAAACCTGGAACTAACTGACATTGAAATACAAAAGAAAATTTAACATTGTCAATAGATTTTTACTGGTATGCAAACACGCTATTATTAGTAGTTTTTTCATGTAAAATGCAGTTAACGGATTATTAACATGAATAAAATGGACTTTTCACTTATGATTCATCAGTGAGCTTTGATTGTATTCTGTGAATCGCCTGTCACGTGTATGAAAACGTGTATGAAACATTTTCTTCTTCGTTGATTTAAGCAACACAGAGCATTGGAGTGTATTTTTTGTTTCCATTTTATATATTCCATGTATTCATGAGATTCTTGCATTCTTTTTTTTTTATAATAATTTGTTCTCTTTTCTTTTTATTCGTCTCGTCATTCAACAAAATGAATCAATGATTAATACAACCATGTGTGTAGTAAATATATAGTATATGTATATATATCAAATGTTAGTATTGTTTTTTTCTTCATTTCCATCAAACTATTGCATAAGTGTTTAAAACTGGTTCGCAAAAAATACCACATTGAAATATAATTAAAACCCGATTTGTAGTTGGCAATACAATTTACAAATAACGAAAACTTGTAAGCATAATTTTGTTGCTCCGTTTGAGTACTTAAAATGAATTCTTTTGTAATACCTATATATCATCTGATATTGCATATTTAGATATTTATACTATCGTGTAATACATGAAGTTCTTGGCATAATAATGTATTAATAAAAACAAAGCCTAATGATTTAGTAACAATCAAACAATTAGAATAAACGAATTTAGAATAATAGTTTGGTCTAGTTAAAACTTAATGTGTACACTGTCATAAAATCATTGACATAAAAAAACAAAAACAAAACGAAAGCAGTTTCATTAAAGAATAATAATAATAAATTTCCTATACTCAACGCTCGCATTATTATTATGCTCACAATTAACTGTATTTCGTCTGAGGTTATGCTGTCTAAATAAATATATAATCTGATATTTGTTTTTAAAATTATAATGATATATTCTTACTTAATGTTCTATTAAATAATATAGTAGATAAACAACTAAAAGTATAATTTAAAATCGTATAATATTTAAAAATCATAACAGTAGTATCGTCATTATTAGCATTTATCAAGGTACACAGAATTATAATAAATCTACTATCAATGTTTGTTTTCATCTTACGCATCGTATAATAATTATCTTTCTCTCTCAAAACTTTGGGAGTAATAATAAAATGTATATTAATTTGTTATCATCAGAAGGAAAGATACGTACAATAATAATAATAATAATCGTAAAATTGTTGTTAACAATTTATTGTATTTACTAATGAGTATATTGAACAAATTCCATTTCTTCAAAATTGATTGAGTGAAAAAATGCATCTACCTGGCTGTATGCTGTATGTATTCTGTAATAATAATAATTTATAATAATATATACCTTTTGTTTCCTATGTTTGTTAGGTAAATATGTTTTTGTATGTAGTTTGTAGTATTTGTATCATTTTTTGACCCTGTGAGAAGCGCACAAAAAATGTAGTAAAAAAAAATTATAAATGGGTCAAACTTTTTGTAGATTATATATATATATTATGAAAGAGAAACTTGATGAATAAATTAATAATATTTTTTTCAAATGCTAAGTTTCATTTCTCAAAACAATAAAAGAATACTACTATCCGCGTAGTTATTAAACTTTATAAATCAAGTCTAACGAAAAGCCGGTGGCATATTCTTCTTGTCAAACGGAAGAGAAACAAAAACAACAACGAGAGAATAGGACAATCTATCGAAGCCTACTTTATAATAATTTAATTTAATAATAATTTATAATAAATGTACTAAATAGAATATTATTATTTGACTGCTCTTCACTTTTTCTCTTCTTTGTCGTAGTAAATAGTATTTACCATGTATTTAAAGTCTTTCATTCATTCTAAAATGGTTCTATTCTACCGTGTACCGTTACAACAATAAAGAAAGTAATGGAAATTAACTTAATGTTATTATTATTATTACTATTATAGTAGCAGTAGTAGTATGAACCTTCCATCCTTCTTCAAAATCTCCTATGGATTTCTATTACGTATGTATATTTTTCACAATTTTTATCATCATATTTTATATATAATAATAATAATAATTTATTGTGTGAATATTATATGTACATTTCTCTACATAACATTAGTATCCTCACATTATTATTATTATTAGGTACAATATATAAGAATCATATGTTTACTTAAATATTTACTTGTATATATATACTATATATATAACATTACAATGCTTCCTCGTAAAGCAACAATATGCAGTCGTTACATTACGTCTCCGTCATCATGCAAAGATATTAATATTATTAGTATCCCTACAACCTAAAGCTATTTTGACATATACACATGTGTATGTACTTCATGACAGTAAGGAAATATGTACACAATATTTTTACAGCGATAAATGACAACATAATTAATAATTAAACTGTATAGGTAATACAGGAACATTCTACTTACTTTTTCCCTTAATATTTCCCTGCTTCATTTCACTTCTCTTTTTCCTTTCTTTCTTACTTCCTCTAAAGTCATGTAAAAACTATTATTCATTTTGAATTCTCATAATTATTAGTAAAATATTGATTTTTTAAAACTTGTTTCGTATAGTAGTACCCCCATACTTTTGTTCGTTTAATGTGTCCCTCCCATTAAAATTCTTTCTGATTTTTTTAATTTTTCGTACAGTCTTTCAAAAAAAAGAAGACGAAAGACGTCGTCCTCATCATTAGTCCCATTTGCACAGCCAAAACATCATCAGTGTAATAATTGTTTCCATCACCACTTTTAATTTTCTTACTTTTAAATTCTAAAATCTTGATTAACTTCTTCCTACCTATCCATGAGAAATTATACTAAAGCTGAGATTGTGTAATAAAGTTGAAGTAGTTTTTGAATGTGAACTGGAAGACATGACTTTCGGTCATGAGTTTTTGGATCTAAACACAACCAGGAAAGAGCATTGTAACCTTCCAAGACAAATCTATTTAAGAAAAGATAAAAAAACAATACAAATTATCACCATTGTCGAATATCAGGACTATAACTGTAACCTATTAAATATGTAGTTGTAGAAAAGACAAAAGACTCACCTGAGTACATCGGTGGTGAATTGAGAATCTAGTGGATGCTGTTTACCAGATGATTGCTGAATGGGTTGCAGATCATCTAAATTATGTAATACACTATGAGAATGTAAATGAAGAGCAGATTTGAGAAAAACACCAGCTTCGTTTTCAACGGATCTTTGAGGACAGGATGCCCAAAACCAGCCTGGTAACTGTCCAGCGGGAGCGGTGGATACGAAGTAGCCTAATGCAAGGGGTTGTTGAAGAACTGTGCCTAAATCATCACTCGAGTCTCCTCTTCCACCAGACTGTAAAAACAAAACGAATACACAATGGAATAAGACAATTGTACTTCTACTCATGATATATCCTGTCATAAGTGTTTCTATGCAACCAATTTTCAGTTATTAAAATTACCCGGCCTTGACCCCCAGATTGGAATGGAGATTGCCTTCCAGAAGCACCGATACCTCCTGGACTTCCAGGTTGTGATGCAGAGTCCCTCCTCGGACTTCCAGCAGGACTAGGAATACCCGGAGCATTTTCTTCCCAAGAACTAAATATATCTCCCAACTGAAGATCCTATAATAGCAAATAGAAAAAAAAATGATATGTAGAGATTACCATCAACAATCCTAAATTACTTAAACGTACACACTTTTTGATCATCATTTTACCACATATGTATGTAGTTTATGGGATATATACATACCTGCATGCCGTCAATTCCATCGGACATGTCTTCATTCACATTGATGAATAATAAATCGTCATCGCCTAACTCTGGACCATTGATGTGTTGTTCTTGGAAGGCTGTTTGAGATGACTATAGAGTATAGAAACAGAACATGTCAATATTTAAATTTCAATATACACCATGAGCATTCATATTTTTAGTAGTAAAGTATGTACTACTACACATGCTATACTAATAATTCAAAATATTATAAAAGAAAATTTACTTGTGTAGTGGCAGATGTTGGGAACACGAGAATATGTGTACATGAGATATCCTGAGGAGTTGAAAGTGATGAGGAGGTTCCCGGACTTAGACCAAATCTCTCATCTGGAGTAAATTGATCAGGCATGAGTCGAAGACAACTATCAGGTTCCAATGAGACGAGACACGCAGATAAAACACATGGCGAATCTCCAGGATATTGTAAATTGCACTGGCGACAGGCATCTTTTAACTGATTTGAAGCTCTAAGCAAGCTCTTTCTACTCAACAATGAACTCCATGACTCAAGTTCACCATGGCCAACTCTTCCAAGTCGTCCTACTACAAGTCGCCATGGCTGAACACCCGTAGACATTATGCCAAGAATAAAATCCATCAATTTTTGTAATCCATGTTTCCTTGCTGATGCTTTTCTTCTTTTTGATCGATTGGGCACATAAATACTTATAATTGTAGTCTCTAATAATTCTCCTCTGTCATCAGTGGCCGATGCCAAAAGCCAGCGATGGTCTTCTGATATACAATAAGCCACGTAGAGGACGGAGGATGTGGGACTAAAACTTGGACCGACTGACAAACCACCACCATTACTGACCATGCCTAAAAAGTCAAACCATATCAAAATTAATTTCTTCAACATGAAAAAATACAATACAAACAAGGAAGAACAGGCAAAGAAGACCCACAAGCCAAAAACATACCTCCAATTGTGTGCCCTTGTATTCCACCAAGCCACTCCACTCCTTCAGAAACTTTTTCTTTCATAGCTGCAAATAATGAAAATAACATTGAATTAATGATTCAATTTTTCTGTTATTTGATTAGTTATTTTTGATTAACATTTAGTTTTTTAAGTTTTTAAACGAAAAATTTGGAGGTAACTTGAAATTGGAATTTTGTATTCATGTGTGGAATTTCTACTTTTTACAATAAACCAAGAATTGTTAAAATAAAAAGTTAACTTACGAGCGAGTACATACGGAGGAGTGTACAATTTGTAAGAACCTTTTTTCTTTTCCTAAACAATAATATTGGCATTATTATTGATTATATAAACTCCACGTACTTGCAAGCAAATTTAAATCAAATTAAATCTTTGATTCCATAGTATTATTTGTAAGTAAATATGTATTTGTTTTACGTCTTTGGTTTTAAGGAAAAGTTCAGAAGCTGCTGCAGGACCAAATCCAGTTAAAGATTTTACAGTATTCTGATGAACTAAAAGCCTCCGGCATTGAGAGTACACCGTCAAGGATAAAGACCTCAATTGATCATTTTTAAAGCGGCTGTCAAAGGAGCTATTTCCAAGACTCATTATATCCTCCAAAGATATCACCTATAACACAACGCAGTCATTACATTAATGGATTTTCAACTCTTGGTATCGACGAAATACGTGTGATATTTTAATCAAATAATAATAGTCAGATAGGAGCGAAAGACATTTGTGCGCAAAAAGTCTGCATGGAAAAAATCAGCTGAACTATGCAATCATCATTCTATTTTGTTTTTAAAAATCTGGTACCTCGGTGGTGGTACTCAAAGGTCATTTCTTTTTAAGTTAGAATTTATTTTACAATCAATATTACACGTACCTGTAATGTTATATTGTTCTTGATGTTCTCTGGCAAAAAGTTCAGCATTGACGCAAAACATCGAAGAAGACCCAAGTTAGCCATTCTATTTGTAAGATAAAAAAAATGTAATACATAAACAATTTAAAACTTTACATATATAAAAATTATAAATATTTTTTTGCCCTTTTTACACGGTATGATAATCAATATTTATTTAACTTACCGATGCAAATCTTTGTTATCAGCTCCAAAACCAAATGGTTCAACTAAGTAAACAACCAAGGCTGGAGGATCCCTCTCATCTTCATCAATCGTTTCTTGCGAAGTCCCTTCCTTTGAGGTATACTCAGACTCTAAAAAATTAAACCCGAAAATGAATAAAGAAAAATGCATTGCATTCACAAAATGGAAATGTTGAGCTACAATCAAAATGATGTAAAGGCTATTATACCGTATTCATTCTTTGGTGTCGTTGGCCCCTGTGATGAATTTGCACTTGGATCTGAACTAGAACTTGGTGGTGGCATTTTAGGCGATGGAGTTGGTCTCTCTTGTGGCGATGGACGTGGAATTTGTGAGGAAGATGATGAGCTGCTAGACGAGTCTAATAAACTTTGATCTAGTGAGATCGTCGCCAATTGTGGCGCCAAATAATGCCGGCAAACCTAGTGGGAGTTAAAGAGTTGATAACATTTAGTACATTAAACTATATTACAATTATTAATTAATAGGATAATTAGTATTGTGCATATCAAAACTTGAAAGGAAATAAAAATAACTAAACAACACATACCTGGGCATATAGCCTTAGTGTGTAAGAGATGGGAATGTCAGGTAGCATGGTGAACCACTCGTCTACAGGCTCTGCTGCAAGTTTAGTTGCTGCACTCCTACCAACGCGTAGAATACCATCGCGAAGTACTTTTGAGATCGGACAATGCCTTCCCAATTGACATGTCTATATAGTAAAAACAACGAGGAAAAAAAATATATCCATACTTTACAAAAATTCTCTTAGCTGTCAAACTGGCCAATGTAATATTATTTCGAGTCGTTTTAATGCTTAGTCAGATAGGAGCGAAAGACATATATGCGCAAAAAGTCTGCATGGAAAAATCAGCTGAACTATGCAATCATCATTCTAAACTTACTGTCATTGGTTTAATACTTTAGCAATGAACGACCTGTGGGTTGGTAATGCTTCACAATAAAATAAAACCAAATGAAAAGTTGATTTACCTCATAAACAGCAGACAATTCACGGAAGAATGTGCGAACTTTCATAAGAATATAATCTGCATCAGGTGCTACAACAATATAAGCTACATCCCGGGGATATGCGTATGGCTCCAACAAAAGTTTTTCCCAAAATTTAATTGATAGTGGACTCAATGCAACAAAATCTTTCTCGGATCCAATCAGTATCGATGGTATTGGTTGAGGCTCACAACGATCATCCGTGCCGCGTCCGGCAAGACGATGGAATTGTCTCCATGTTAAAGGACCCGAGACGGTGTACTGTGCATCCCAAGCTTTTGTATGAACTGCGTCTTGAAGGAGAGGATGCAAAGTCCTCATAACTTGCATGACATCCTACATAAATACAGTTTCATTCAACCTTCTGTTCTCTATTTTTAATTCAAATTCTTTTCCAATGAAAAAAAGCAATGCTATTATTTGTTGAAAGCACAAATATTCTTAAATTACCCGACTGGATTGCGGGCCACGGCCCCAAAGGTAGGGCCACTTGTGCATAAACTGTATATTAATTTTAAGGGGCATTGTATCTTCAGGCATTCGAGGGAATGCACTTCGAGCTTCAAGCATTACAGTTCTACCATGCTCTAAAGCTGTTAAAGCCGCTCTGTTCCCATCTAAGTAGTCCAAGTAGTTGTACATATGTTCCATAAATCTGTATTTAACAAAAGAGAGAGTACGAAATGACATCAACAATTATCTTAAATAATTTATAGGTATTTTCATTATAGTATTTTTTCTTTTTGTATTTAATAGTCAGATAGGAGCGAAAGACATATGCGCAAATAGTCTGCATGGAAAAAATCAGCTGAACTATGCAATCATCATTCTACTTGTATATCTTCAGTTTTTTATTTTATCAAAAAAAAAAAAAAATTGTACGTACCTATGGTTTATCACTTCCCCAGAAAACCGAGATGCAGCAGTGTTACCAAATAAAAGAAGGCATTGTTCCCTTAACATTTCCAAAAGGTAAGGAGGAACGTTATCGACAATTGATGATGCAATTGTTGCAGCTTTATCCGCAGCCAGTGCATTCATATTAGGATATTTGGGATCCAAAAGAAGAAATGAAGGTTTCTTCCTTTCATACCATTCATCTTGTGGAAGAGCTATAGGAGCAAAGGCAGCTGTCGCAATTTCAAATTCATCTTCATAGAACAGCCCAGCTCGATGTGCCAACCTTTAAATTACAATATTAAATATTTGAATTTCTTAGTAATTAAAAAAAGAAAAACACCAACAACGCCATGTCTCGTAATGCGTATTTGCTTCTGTTTAGTGTTAATATAATCAGAATCATAAAAGTCAGATAGGAGCGAAAGACATATGCGCAAATAGTCTGCATGGAAAAATCAGCTGAACTATGCAATCATCATACTTTAAATTTGATAACTTTATACTACACAGTAAATAAAAGTTTTTCATCGCGTATGTGTGTACTAATTGATAAACATCTGACTAACCTGCGATTAACACTTGCACTAAACCCACAATTGCACCGAACAGGATCTTCCTCTGGAGTTGGATCAGGGATGTAAAGACCAACTTCAGAGCCTCGTATATTGCCCACAACTTTGACTCCAGCATTACAGACACACATTGTACAACTGTCGAAATTGTGATCACGGAAAAGATTGATCACAGAATCGGAGAGTGAGAGATTTACTACTAAAGCATGAGCCTCTGGTCCACGTGAGCTATACATGGGATGTCCTGATTGGGATGGACCACCATGCACTGGTTGACCAACTGGTCCATATGGTCCGGCTCCGTGTCTCAGGTACATATTTGACGAAGGTGGACTTCCAAGATCCGATGCAGGTCCTATAAAAATTAAGATTACAAATTTGTAAAACAAGTTTTTTTCCCCACGGAGTCTTGTATCATTATAAACTGTTTCAAAAACGAGACGAGTGTTGTTTTAGTCAGATATGAGCGAAAGACATATATGCGCAAATAGTCTGCATGGAAAAAATCAGCTGAACTATGCAATCATCATTCTAATAAAAAACAAATATCTTAACAGAAATGACGTAAGTCCTAACTAATTTTAATCCTAAATTCATTGTTACCTCTTATAGCATTTGGAACAGGCGAAATGGGTGAGAGGCCCGGTCTTAAATGGATTTGACCAGGAATTACAGGACCTATACACATTGGATGTTGCTGCTGCTGCTGTTGTTGTTGATGATGATGGACTGAAGACACGGACCCAGGATTAATTGGGGTTGGTGGCTGTGGGTTTTGTTGTTGTTGTTGTTGTTGTTGTTGTTGCTGTTGCTGCTGCTGTTGTTGTTGGTTTGCATTAAACTGCCATGTAGGAGTATATGTCGTATTAGACACAGGAATATTTAATGGCGGAAGTTGTTGGCTAGGTAAAATTGGTAATGGCGCATATTTTGATGAACCAAGCATCTTGTACACACTGGAAGGTTTATAGACAAATGACCTAGAATTTAAACACAAATCAGAGAGAAATTTAAATAATGCTTACGAGTAGTCGTACAAGTATATATGTACTTACATAGAAGTAATAGAATTAAGGAATCCTTACCAGTCATGAGTATGTGATGGTCGGGCATGCTGCTGTTGACCTCTTTCTCCAACACTACTTGTACTGTTGCTTCTCATGAATAAAGAACTGGGGTCCATTCTGATATCAATTGGTTCGTCTGGTGGACTCCCTAGCCCAGGATAATTATCTTGTGGCCTTCGTAAACAATGATCGTTTAATCCTTCCATCCCAGGGGTATCAGGCTGGCCACAAGGAGATGATATTGGATTATGTTCGTGTGATGGTGGAGTAGGGAACATTTTTGATAATTCTTCCGGTCGAAGACTACTCAATCCTGGTTTGCACTTCATTGTTGGCATTCCACTTTCATCCATACTCCCAGTTGGGTTGGGTGGAGTGGGTGCTTGTATCTGTCATGAAAAAATATTGTTCCATTAATATTATGCATGTTACCACACACTCTTTTTGTTTTGTAAAAAAAGAACAATCAGAATTATAATTATTTCTCTGACTAACCGTCTCATCACTTGAAGTATCCGAATTGTCGAAAATTTGTTCTAAATCACGTATTGATGGTTGAATGCCTTCATTTGTAAATAAGTTCCTTGCTCCTGTTTTACTGCCATTGATCATTTCAGAAGGAAAGTATGGACTCTTCTCCTCATCCTGTTTCCCAAAAATAAAAATAAAATAAAAAATTTAGTTCAAGTTTCTAGCATGAAATCGTAATTTCAAAATGACTCCAATGAGAAACCAATTCATGGACTTATTGTGCGTATAAATGGTGTATATAATATATATTTAAGGTACCTTCATTCCAGCTTCCTTTCTTTTCAGGCTTTCCATACTCACTGCTTGATGATTTTCATCATCAAATTCATAAGGATCACTCCGTCGTTTCCCCATATGAGGTCTGTCACCATATGTACCACGGCACAAAGTAATATCTGAACGTTCCTTCATACCCAAACCCCAAATGTACTCTGTCGGTTTCACATTTCCATCATTCGTTTTCATCCTTTTGACTGGATGATTTAACCTGTTATCAAATATTTGAATACTACTCATTAGTTATCACTTTCAATCTTAAGTAAATTATAAAATAAATACTTTCGCCAACACTTAAGTAATTAAAACCCAATGGAAATAATATATATTCATAACAAGTACACTCTACAATAATAAACTAAATCAATAGAAAAAATGTACCAAGCTTGCAGGGACGAGTAGTCGTAAATAACGTCTGATGGTTGCCTACAATCTTCTTCCGCTAGTAAATGCTCATAATCTTTACTAGGTAACACAGGCCTTTTCATTAAAGTTTTAGTTGGCAATCCCATATTGTTAGCTTCACAAATAGAACTGTTATTATTAATTCCATTTATTGTTGTACTTTGGAACTGTTGTCCACTATTAGATAAATTCTCAGTAGCTTGTTCCGTATTTTCAGGTTTAGCACCATCATAACCACTATTGTTTCCTACCATGGGAGAAAATACCTGAAACATTGAGTATAAAAACAATGTACATTATTTACATGAGCAGAAAGTATTCTAAAAAATAAAAATATACGCCTACAGTTATTTTCGTAAAACACAAGGCAAAAGTACAACTTTAAATGAAATGACTCGTCAGATAGGAGCGAAAGACATATATGCGCAAAAAGTCTGCATGGAAAAACTCAGCTGAACTATGCAATCATCATGTGAGATCATTTCATAAAGTTTAAATTACTGAACCGACTATGTTTGAAAGAAATGTCATATTTCTAACCTGATTTGATAAGGATGAAACAGATTTAGGAGCAACATTATCTGGAGTGGCAGCAGGTGGTTTGTCACTTGTTGGCTGTGGACTTAAGGTGGGCATCTGGGCGTCTTGTTGAGGGACAGAAGCTGGCTGTTGGGATCTTGGTGTAGCAAGGGGCGAAGGAGCAATTGAAGATGCTCCTGGAGATGCTCCTGGTCCTTCACTTCCCAAACCAGTTCCTGTAATACTTGCGGGACCTTTGTACGATGGAGGTCCACCAATTGGAGTTCCAGGCATTCCACTTCTAGATTTTAAAAATAGCAAAAAAAAGAATACATGTAAGTATTACTGATTCTAGAAAGTAATGGAATTACTATATATGTATTAAAAGAAGCACAACAAACCCATATTTTGCAATTCTAATGATACATAAAAAAAAACCATTCACTTAAAAATGGTATGATACTACAGCAGAAAATGCATTTTCTCATCTTCAATAATTTTAAACTTATTTTTCTTGCACGAAATTAAAAAAACACAAAACAAAAAGAATTGAAAGCAAAAACAAGCAGCCCTGATATTCAACTAAATAATATCCAACAAAACAAAATATCTGGTGGAAAAGATAAGCAAGTGTTTGGTATTGTTGAATTTCCGTCACCCAAAGTCAAAATTTAATAGTTTTTTCTTTTTTACAAGTGATTCCTGATCCTGTCAGGGTCATCACTAACCTGTTATTTGATGAGAGATTAGCGAGGTTTTGACTGTCAGTTCCTTTATTCAAACAATTGCTGTTGTTTGCTCGACAATTATTACTAGAGCTGTTGTTGTTGTTATTATTATTATTATTAGCCAATTGGTCTTCAGGCAAATCCCATAAATTCCCCCAATTCTCCAGGAGAGAAACATGTTGGGGATTCCTCCTGTGGTATGAATTCCTTTTGACTTTTGTACCTCCCCCTTTTGTACTCTGACTACTCTGACCAACACCACAATTTCCTCCACTCCTTCTCGCTTCCGACGACAAACGCTTACATCTGTTCAACGTTCCCCCGAAATCAACCAAAAAAAAACAAAAAAAACGAACAAAAGTCAAAATCTACAAATATAATAGTGTCTATAGTAGGTAAAACGAAAGAACAGTAAAAAATAAGAAGAGAGAAAGGAAATTATAAAATATTGGTATTGACAATTTTGGTGAGAATTGTGTTCTCTCTCATTTTATCTATGTAATTATTAAACATGTATCACAATACTAGCAACTAATTTTGAAATGTTTGATTTTCCTTTTTTTTATAACTACAATACAATCTACACGATAACAGCTATTATGAAATACACTACAGTCTCTCTCAATAAAGATTCAAGATAAAAAAATAGATGGTTACATTTGACAAACAAGAACAGTGAATAAGAATAAAAAAGAAATTCATACCTTGAGCATGTACAAGTCAACTTTTTGGTAGGATCTGTAAAGTCCCATTGACCCACTAAATCTGGATTATTATTTCCCATATTTATAATATTTGAAGGTGTTCCAGGTCCACAAGTAGAAGATGGCGTATTATTAGTTGTGTTATTATTATTATTATACGGAGTCTGTTCAGAATTTCCTTTCGATGAGCTTAATATACATTCCTGCCAAACTCTCTCAGGTAGTAAACCTTCTACACATTCAATCTATACAAATAAAAAAAATAGTCCTAATGAATATCTCTGGAAATGACATTAGCCACAAAGAAAGTAAAAACACAATATCATAAAACTGTATAATTAAATGATTTTTAGTAAGAATTCTTACTTCTTGTGGTGAGCCTGTAGAGCCTTGTGGTTTACAAGGTGATGGCCCAGAAGCACATGCTGCAGATTCAGAATCATTATTATTGATGGATACAGCAGTTCGACTTTTTGGAGTACTAGCAGCAGCAACGCTATTACTATTGTAACTGTTATTAATATTATTATTATTGTTATGATTATTTGTTGAAGTAGGTGGGTTTCCTGCCATGGATGATTCTGGTCTTCCAGGTTCATCTAATTCTGTACATAGGACGTAGCAAGAGGGGTAACGCATTAAAACTCCACCAACTCTAACTTCTAAAACTGGTGGAATACTTGATATTGTTGTTGGCGGATTAGATGTTGCTGTAGGAGTAGCGGAAGATGTTGGCGGGGCTGAATGTGGTGATGATGAGGAATTCTGAGATGCTGCGGACATGGTTGTATCATACAGAGGAGATTTTAGGGCAGCTTCAACAGGATAAAAATGTTTCCACTCTTCCAATATCTTATTTGTCCCCGGTTCGTTAATTCTACACCCACCGCCGGTCAAAGTACCCGCAAGACCATGGGGAGCGAGGATAACTATTGAAATACAAAAGTATTACCATAACACATGTCCAATTGTTGTTAATGTTATAATCCACTAATTCTTATTAATATTTCTGACTGAACTGCAGATAGAAAAGATAAAGTACATGTCAAGTACCTGGTAATGGGTGACTTTGGGAAGCCACGAGGTGATGTTTATTTATTCTTCGTACACCTGGATGTTGCCGTACGTCAACACTCATACACACAGTACTTTCACCATGCACAAAAAATGCAAATGAAAACGATAGTTGCATTGGAAAACTGTAATTAACACAAAGTAAAAGAAACATTTCACTAAATATTTTACGTTGTGTGCATTTTTTTACAACATTCATTAGAATAATCACATGATAAAAATATGACTTTGTGTATGAAGAGTTACCTCTTTACACCGAGCTTTTGGTTTTCGTCACAGGGTTGAATAAACCATTTATCTATACGAACAAATTCCCGCGCTAAAAGACATCTATTTACAATAAAATACACAGATTTTAAAATCCAAAGTATGTATGTATATTCGGAAATGGAGAAGTGTTTGTTACTGCTTTTCGAGAAATTTTAGATTATTTTCATACCTTTCGATTAAATTATGCAATGCTTTAAACAATAGAGTTCGACATTCGTAGGACAATCCACTTTCCCAAGAACCTTGATCCGAATCTGTGAGGAAAAAAAAAGAAGACAAAATAAGTACAAACAAAAATATAATGAACATACTAAGGAGATCTTTATCTAGTACATTTTCAAATCTTAATCATACATTGAATGTTTCATTAGCATTTTCAAATCATAATAGGAGATATTATTATTGTTCCTATGCAAGACTGACAGATTCAAATTGTTCAAGAATATGTGTACATACACATCTACAATATAGAGTAAAAATATGCACGTAAAACTAACATTGATCCATAAATTTGTTCACTTATTCAATTATACACGCATTTTCTGATTTTCAGAATAAGACAGTGAGAAGAGTATATTATTGGGAAGGAATGCAATGAACCGAGCGACGTCGGACGGAAGAAGAAACATAATCAGAGAGAAAGAGAACGAGAGAGAGAGAGCCATTTGTGAGTTGTACACACAGTCGTAGAGTGCACTTTCGTGGTGGTTTGTCCCAATAGCGTTACCCGCATGCTTCTTCTTTTTCTCTCTATGTATATATTACAACTACTATATAGTACACGCGATATGTATATATGTAGAGCACCACAAGAAGCTGAGCGCTATACTACGCTACCATTGATTTTTTGATCGACTCCCTTCAACCTCCACAAGTGCCCGCACTATGCATTCTTGCTTTAAAATGTAAAAACCGACCGACTACTACTCAACAACAACTATGAGTATACTCAACAAGAATTTATTTTGTTTGAGAAAAAAACCCAAATATGAAATATTCTGTAATTTTCCTTTAGATGCACACGTGTTTGGCGTGTATGTATATTGTATAATCATATTATATATTCTAATAACCTACTTTTTAATAATCAAATACCCACAAAAAAAATACATGTGACATATTATGGCCCTCAACGATATGCAGCTGATTGTGTCTCTCTCTCTCATATCATTTATACAACCTAATAATCTATGTACTTATATAATGTCCCGTATTTGATGGACATGATTGGTAATAAATTAATTTATAAAATAATTATAGATAAGTCATACTTTTTCCCTACTACATTAATACTAAATACCTATACACGTAATATAAAACTATAAACAGTAAAAATAACTTAATACAATTTGTACAATAATAAATAGAATCATATTTTTCTCACCTGATCTGAGTAATTGAGATGATACTAATGCAGAGAGATCAGGTTCTTCCCCATACCAAAAAATCCAAAGCTCTTTGGGTCCATTTAATGTAGAGTTATTCCTATACATTGGAGGAGTATGCATTGTTGGTTGCTGTGGTATTCCATGACTAAGAGGGTGATGTGAGTGATTTTGATTTCCAGAAGGAGGATATGATGGTGGAACGTTTTGATGCGAAGGTCCGCCCAAATGGCTTGGACCCATTGGATTCATCCCCATATGATGGGGTGACATTAAATGCGACGGCATGTGATGAGGCTGCATGTGCATTTGTGGTGGAGGGCCAGAACCTCCGGGTGTTTGAGGATGATGATGCATAAAATGAGGCGGTGTTTGAGCTGACGGAGCTGCCGGGTGAAATGGATCGTTTGGTGTCATTCCTGATGATTGTCCTCCCTGCATTTTTGTACTTGGTGACTTTCGCCACACGCATAGAATATCTGCAGCAAGACAACGAGCAAATGATGACAGCACAGGATCGTCCAGTGGCCCGTACGGAGCGTGACCTGACCCCATAAATCCGTCTGACACGAGACGACGCCATTTGATTCCGCACAGGTCAGTCTAAAAACAAACGAGAGAGAAAGTCAGAATACATTTATTTTTTATTCCATTCATACTATTTTTAAATGTTAATTAAATATATAGTTATCAACTACACTGTAAATGAAACGATTTGTAATATGTATTTGTACCACACAAATGTAGTATGTACATATATATTATACTAATCACTATTCACTATCATCATCGTTCATCCCATTCATAATACAAAGTAAAACAACAAAACTAAAATAATAAAAACAACGATTTCTCAATATCGTTGTAAAATGTGTACGATGAATTGAAAAAAAATATAATATATATATATATAAAAGATGTTTACTTAAAATTATTGTTCTTATACCATGTACGCGGGATAATTTTTCCAAACATCATTTTACTTTAACTGAATACACTACTTTTGAGAATCCAGTTCTAATACACATGTTGTGTATTACAAAATCATATATAAAAAAAAAAACATGAAACCGATAGTGAAATGAGAAATGAATTTGAATTGACTAAAGTCTAATTCCGTTATGATTTTTTACTAAATCCTACAATTTACATAGATTTTATATCGACAATAGGATGTTGACTTCATGATTTCTCATGATGACAGTTAAAATAGGTGAAAGGAAAAAAAATTGACAGAAATATACTCGACAACATTGTTTTTGTAATAGATAAAAAAAGTGAAATACACACATAAATATTTAAAAAACCCGTACATTTCTTTGCTCATAAGGTCATATCATAAAATTGATGAGATGTTTAATTTAAATTGAAAATAAATTCTTCTCATTAAATCGTATAATATAGTAATCGTATTAGAATGAATCGTAATACAAATTCATACATATATACACACAGGGAAGTGAAATTTGTATACACATATACACTGCTATGTTGTAGTGAATGAGAGAGTAGTTTGACCCAAAAGTACTTACCAAAGCGAAGAAATTACTGTGACAATCCTCAAGTGTAGCTCCGTTATTGGGGTTAGTCATGGTAGATGACCCTCACCTTTTGGCTCCTATGTCACTGAGCATTGCCCTAAATGACTTTTCCCAATCAACACGAGGAAACCCGAGAAAATTATTTTTCAAGATGAAGGCTTTTTTCGAAAATTAAATCTTCAGACACACAACAAAATTGCTACTTGCTATAAGCTTAAATCGAATCGAGTCGAGAAATTCTAGTCAAAAATGGCTGCTTCTTTTTAGCCCGACCTCTTTTACATTTCCCTCACACCACGTCAAATCAAGTTTCCCCCTTCTTTTTTTGAATGCAAAAAAAATATTTAAACACATGAAATTTTTTAATTAAATATCATCACAATTAATGATGATGCAGTCGGCTAAGTTATTTAATTGTTCTTTACTATCATCAAGATGTACTTTAAAAGAGGTAAACAAATGAATTTATATTTTCTTAATGTACTATCCATATCATAATATTATGTATTTCATTGTTATAAATAATGTCTTTATATGTATATATAGGGTATCAAATCTTTTGGACCTGTACTGCTGACACAAGTTCGCTACAAATATGAATATCCTGCAACGAAATGGACTAAAAAGATAGTAGTACCAGCGAAATTCTATGACGGTTTACAGTATGAAGAAGAACCAGTTTCAGCTTCTGCTGGACTTGGTGATATGGTTGAAGAGAGAACTAGGGAATTTAGTGATGATGTCCGATCAATCACAGCGAGAGGGTAAATTATGATATTAAAAAGTAAATTGAGTAAGTATATCAAGTGGTTGGTAACAATACACATTAATACTAAAATAGTTATCATGCATTCATCATTCTATAGGTTTCATCGCTTTCAGAAAGCATATGAACCCCCGGCGAATGCGGCTAAAAAGTTTCTTGATGTAGTCAGATCAGTGGTCAATCCTGCCTTGAGTAAATTGTCGGATAAGAAATTAAAGGAAACATCATTAGAGGATCCTGAGCTCAAATATGAAATTTTAGCTAAAGCTTCAAAAGAATTTCAACATGCTGTACCAAATTCAATGCTTATTGCTATTCGAACTATTGGTAAATCCATTATACTGCATAATAATATGACCATATGTATTATATGGTATAGTATATTTTTAAAAATATATACTGGCTCAAAAAGGAATCAGAATATAAATTTTACATCATTTCAAATTTATAGGGGCAGCGGTTACATTTTATGAAACTCCTATAGCTACCAATACTCCATTTGATACTCTGTTACAAATGGATGATCTACCACCTAATCTATTCATACAGAAAGAACCAATGCGTTTCACTGATGGTAAGTATTAATGTCAATATATGATGTACAGAACAATATACTTAAGAAGTACATAATATGTGTACAATTTATTTATTATTTATTCACTTCATTAATTATTGTATATTTTTTCAGACACGGCAGGCTTTTTCGGTGGCATTACCGCTTTCCCCAGGGATTCGAATGTTATTACTGGATTAAGAGCTAAGCTAAAATATAAAGGGTATAACGCAAAAAAAGTATGGCCATAAAAATATTACAACAATTTTGTCGTTAATTTCATTTTTAAAGATGGATGTATTTTTTAGTAGTGCAATGTTTCTTCTTCATCTTTTTTATTGCATATACTTCTCAATACAAATTCAATATCATTTGTTTAGTACATACTATTTATTTATAATATTCGTGTTATGCTTATATAGGAATAATAATAATATTATACACTTAACGTATATGTCCATGTAGTAGTACCTATAATATGGCAGAATTACAATAATATCCGTAATTCAAAAATAAAAGTTGTTTTTACTTTAAAAAAAAAGTTCAGACTGAGTGTTTTTTTCTTCAATTAATCACAAAACATTATTAAGCATAATAATAATAAAGCTATACTTATTAATTAAATTAATAATACATATCCTCCTTTATAAAAATAGGTATAGTCACATTAACTGGGAAACCAACATATTCCTTTTTGTTAAACAATATAGTAGATATAGTAGATATTACACATTTTCTCGTTATTTAAGAACAGTTTTGGTGTTAAATTCATGTACGCGGATTACTAAAATACTATACAAGGTACTTTATAATACAGAATATTTCTTTGCTCATCATCTACTTCTTGTGCGGTCCAAATAATGACTTTTTTAAACTCTTGGATTCTCCCTATACACATGAAATTCGAATAAAAATAATTTCATCAAATATGTTAAACACAATATATGAGAGGAAAATACATAATTAAAAACTCACCGGCAAGCCTAATAAAAGTTTTGCTTTATCTTCTTCCTGTGGACTAGCATTATTAGCATTACGACCAGGTTTCGACCATATAGATAGTTTTTGTTTAATTGCCTGGAAAAAAGGTGAAATTTGGAAACGTGAATGAAAAAGGTACATACCAACTGTATAATACATGGGATTAATTATATGATATTGGATTACAAATATGCATTGTCTCCCTTGAGAAACTTTTCAAATAGTACATACCTGTGAGAGCATAACTCTCTTGCTATGATTACGAACAGCAACAAGGAAATCCAACCATGTCCATGTAATGTTATTGTACTCTAGAGTTGGGATGAGAAGATGCACATCTGTCACATCCTCAATGTTTTTTTCTTTCTCCCCTTTGTAACTGACCCGGACGGGGACTTCAGGTACTTTGACGCAAATGAATAACATATTTTTCTCTGCACGCTCTTTCATTTTTTCTACATCATCTTTCTCATTCATGGAAACATAAAATTTCGATTCCTTCCTTTTCACTCTCGTTTTCTTTATTTTTGAACTATGAATCCCAGTGGAATGAACCGAATCTAATGTGCTCGACGACCCATTTCCTACACAGACTCCTCCACTGGTAGACATTGATCCAGAACCAGAGGCAATATCCGAATCACTTGTAGAATTTAATTCAACTTCATCCAATTTATCTGGATCCTTCTCCGGGAAACAAAACTTGAATAGAGTCTTGAAAAACTGGTGTGTCATACCTACACATAACAGGAAGCATATCATATGTAATTATACAGTGATTGTTCTTACATTTCCACTTTTCGATTTATTCTAATATTGAAAAGAAACCCCCAAAACAAGAGAACAATAAACTATATAACTATATTTAGACGAACAAAATAACAAAGTAACATATACCAATTGTTATAGGTGATATATTTATTTCGAACAATTCTTTCACAGCAATACCACCAACAGGAGGACGATCCCGACAAAATACGCGCAACGTTCTCTGTATATAGTTTTCATAAAAATATATAATATATTTAAATATATATATATTTAATATTTAATAATCATTTTCATTTGAATTGTGCAAAATACTAATCACCTCCTCCTACGGTTTTTAGAATTTATACCTGTCGATCCACCGGCATACTTGCATGAATAAGTGTTGGTACAAGGACGTCCTTGTATGCTTGATTGGGTAATAAATTGGTAACAGTAATGTACCCTAGTTCACACAAATGCTCTACAGAGTCATCACTTTTAGCCGTCTTTGTATATCTATATATTTCAAACATAAAATTGAATCATTTTTATGATTTTTACACATTGATTGATATAAGTGTGAAATAAACTCAATAAAAAGCATGCAGTAAAGATAAAGATTATATATATGGATGAAATAAAAATTCTTACAAGAAATTGCTCAACACTAAATCAGCTATTCCAAGTTGACCATCTGTTTGTGTTAGTCGCCACTGGGCATGTTTAAAACATATCTCATAAACTCTAACGAGGGAGACATCCTTATTATCTCGCTTTCTGGATAATCTTTGCGTAGCCGCTAATTTTGATTCCTACAAATAGAATATTTACGCAGTAAATAAGGATACTGATCATTATTAAGCAGTTACTATAATAATAATATGATTGGAGTCCTACTAAAACTGTACTTAAAAGTTGTAATGTCCATAAAAAATATACTCTAATAATAATATGTAAGTACCTTGTAACACATAATCATCATATGCAGTTCCTCTCCTTTGGCTGCTACTTGCTCTTTACATTCATTGACCTATAAAAATGAACATATTTTAGTTGACTCTATCATCATTTACAAGCATTCATTTAGTTATTAGTCAATACAGCGTAAGTAAAATATGTACGCATGTACAATATTTTGTTTTTAAACCTACTTGTTGCTCTAAGGACGCCCTTTGAGTAAGTAAAGCTTCATTTGCTGGATTTTCGAGTAGAGATTTATGTACAGAGTATGTTTCTTTTTCTAACCGTCTGAGCTGATTTATCAATGTTCTGTAAAAAATAAATAAAAAAATACCACTTACTTAAATATTCCAGAAAAATCCTTTATCCCATTTTGCTAACGATTGATATAAAGTTTACAAGAAAAACAAAATACCTCATATGATTTTGCAACTGCTGAATCGGCCTTCGCTGTGCTTCTGTACTTTGAAGTTGTAATTTAAATCGTAATCTTTGCAATTTCTCAAAAGCCTCTTTCCTCTTGGGGTCCACATACAAGACCAAATTATTGACGATATCCAAAATCATAGCATACTAAAACAAATCATAATGTAATATGAATAAAAAACAAAAATAAAATCACAAGGCAGGAAAGAGTACAATTAATTTCTATATTACTATTCTCTCACGTACCTGTAAGGAATTTGTGAAAACATTTAAATCGTAATGCATTAGGGTGAAAGCCTCCACTGGTTTACTAATTTCATCCCAAAGCTCCAAATCTCTTGGAGCTGGAGGAATTTCCGGAATGCCCGATGGGATTTTATCAACACCTGTTTCCCCATACGTTGTGTAGAAAAATTCACATTTACATCGGGATACAATTCGTTGAAGCTGTATAGAAAGGTCAGATTCATCAGCCGCTCCTACCTATACATTGCGTACAGTCATCATAATCATTAAATTTTTACTCAAATTTGGTACTTTTCTAAGGATTGATACAAATACGTTGTTTTCATATACTAAACATACATAAATATGTATACACAAATTATTACCAAACTATATATACAATGTAAGTACATATCGTCTGTTAAGTTCAAAAAGGAACTATAATTATTTTCCTTAATTTCGTTTGACCGGGTTTGACCTGTTCT
>JAIUND010001416.1:0-36083 GCA_034699125.1 Gisinianus flammeolus | reverse complement strand
GCTCGACATTCAAACTCAAATAGCTTCTGAACTAGATAGTAGCATATGACTGGTTTTTGTATCGACAACTTCATATACAAGGCTTTCCTCTCGAGAAAAAAAATCGATTCTTCTGCTATCTACTTTACCTTGTCAATGATGCGTTACAAATATTTGATGAGCCAACAAATGACGTTCCTCCGTAGTCCTCTTACCTCTCTTCCACTCTTTCTAAATAGCGTATGTTCTTTCATTCTTACAACCAAAACGTGTTTAATATTTTCCTTCCGAATTCGTAAAAAAAAATAGGGTAGAAATGGAATTCAACTTCTGGAGGATAGATAGTAGGAAACACGTACATACTACATAGCGTCATATGTTATAACCAGATGTACACTATTTTCTCATATGATAGACATAATTTTGATTTAAGACTATGGGTTTTTTTATTTTTGAAAAAAAAGTACAAGAAATGAAGAAAAAGTAGGATATACATTGGTTTACATAATAATATAGGGATACGTATAGACATTCCAAGTTTTTAGTAGCTGCAATAAATCGTATTGAAGAGAATGGAGTTTGTCTCCTGCATGGATTTGAGGTATTCTAAGGTAAAAAAAAGTGTAATCAAGACTTGAGGCTTTTTCTTCCTTCCTTCCTTTTTTATTTGGCTGGAAAGTAAACGTTTTTCTCTGGCTCAGGTAGATAGAATGTCCGTGTCCACGTTAAAGGACCTTTTAAAGTTTGTCTTGTGCTCAGTTGAACCAACTCTATCAACTATATTATAGTTTTTCTTTTCTCTCCACTTCACTTGGAGCGAAGTGATTGGAGCAGTTTGAGCCAAAGTCATGAGAGAGAGAGAGAGAGAGAGAGAGAGAGAGAGAGAGAGAGAGAGAGAGAGAGAGAGAGAGAGAAAGGAGGGGAAAGTACGTCATTTTATTGCATTGCAGTTTTCAACCGTGATACTTTTTTTTGAGAATTTCCTCTAGGTTTTCTTCCATCAAGTTCATATTTGTGTGTTATCGAAAACGGTCCTTGGTATTGAGCAGCCTCTGTCAACAATGGCAATAAGAAGGCATGTGTTGTATTTGTATTATAGTAAGAAAGGAGTATATTTATGACGTTAGAAGAAGAATAGGTAGTAGGTAATTCTCTTTGCATATTTTATAGATGTAACCAGAAAAAAGAAGAAAAAGCGAAAGTACACTAAACGGACGACTGCACAAAGAACACTTTCAGTATATATTTGTAATAGTTAAATGTAGCCGCAATAACACTCGACACTCGAGGGAAAAGAATGGAAAATTGATTTATTGCTGCAATATTTACTGTGCCAAAAAATTGAACCTCTGTTGAAAAGTCCATGTGTCTTGTGTTACCGGTTCATTCATTCGTACACTATGATGAACTGAGTCAGGACTGACTTCAGCTGGTTTGACTTCCAACTGTTGTTGGCAGTTTTGAAAAATATTCTGCAAAGTACCTACTCTACGTCCATGTCGCATTTTCGTAATTTTTTTTAGAAAGCGAAACATTTATTGATTTTATTGTTGAGTTTTTCTTTTAGTGTTTTGAGAATAGTATTTATTTTTATTATGGGTTGCAAAGTCAAATTGAAATAAGTCCAGTTTGAAATTGAACAAACTTTTGTCCTCAAAGGGATTTTATAGTATAAATTGTATAATTAGTGTTAGTTTAAGATATAAAGTGTGTATAGAAAGTTCTTGTGCAGGCTTTTCACCAACATAGTGATATTTAGTAAGGTACAGGAGAGGTATATTTTTAAAACGTAATATTATTATAGATGAAAAATGAATGGCATTATATGGCCTACAGTTGGTCCAAGACACTTTTTCCATGTCATCGAGCACTTTCCCATTTGACCTTTGAAACAAAATGACATGCCTGGAGCGTGAAATCGGATGGTGTGCGTGATGTTCCAATGTCCGGTTTTGGTAGTAAAACAAAACAAAAGGCCATTATTTTTTAGCTGCATACTTTCTTATTCAAGGGCAAGTTCTGATATAAAATTTGACCACGCCGTCATTTGCCCTTACAGCAAATGTGACCTCGGTTTATTTTCAGGGGTCAAAAACGATGTTTTTTGACGGAATTTCCAAAGTTTGAAACGTTTTTGGATTTTTTCCTTCTGAAATGACTTTGTTAGTCTGTTTTGCTTGAGCACAGTGATTTTCATGCATTTCGACCCCATAGTTATGAAAATGTATTGAAATTTGAAAATCTGAAATTGCGAGAAATTTCATCTTTTTTGTTTCCACACGACAACTATAAAATTTCCACAAATTTCCTAATTTTTTTGCAGTAATATCATCAATCTGAGTATTGTCTGTCTTCCTACTACATTTAATTTGATGACCGAACTTGTGTTCCACCGTGAAAGCGCTGTTTTTGGACATCCTGTTTCATTCCCGCAAAATGGGTCAAACCTCGCCCTCTATCCGCTTATGCGTAAATTACAAATTTGACCACAGTTCAACAATAAATAACCCTTGACCTTATTCCCCGTCAACTTTCACGGTTGCAAACCAGCCGTGTCAAAAGTTATGACCTTTTTATGCCGCGCGTCAAAGCTGCACAAGAACTTTCTATAAACACTTTAGTATATATTATGTTCTACTAGGCTGATAATGATGATGAAAATTATCGGTGTTTGTGCAGAGAGATAGATTGTGTGGAATTTATATGAAGGTAGATGTGGCAATGATAAAGATGATAGTAATTCAGTGGTGTAAGAGTAAAAGACAGAAAATGTGTAAGCACTAGTGTTTTCTTCAGTTGTTTGATATTGTGTATTCATGTCATGAGATGTTGGTTTTTTACGTGTCAATGTGACTGTTTATATAGAAATTTGGAACTAAACCTGGGGGGAAAACAACTGAGAAGATTAGCATCACTGCGTGTGGGGAGTTGGTATAGATGACCATAGTTGACTCGTTTCTTCTACTTCTCCTGTGACCATATATACATACTCTTCTCTATCCATGAAAACAACAGTTGACTGTCGTTCCAGCTTCTTTTTTTTGTAAGTCTCGACATTGCCCAAAACATCCATTCAAACCAGCAGGACAATATCCCTTTCCTCAAACGACAACACTTCAGTCATGTTTGACCTAGAATACATATATATATAAAAATAGAAACCCTCAGTCTGGTCTGGCATCAAACGAATATCTAGAGTATTCTAGAGTGAAAGAGAGAGAGAGTTGCAACATTGTTTTGTTAAATTTTTAATAACTTTGTATGTACTTACTTTAATTTTGTATTATTACTACTATACTGATAATAATATATTTTATTATTCTTTGCCTTCGGAAAATGGAAAAGAGAAGTTACATTTGAATTACGAGGATATTTTTTGTGATGCAGAACAAAGTTGGTTACAATGAAAGTACTTTATGTGCATTTTTTGTATTTTATGTATATAAATATGGATACAATAATACATTAGCTGGTATATTATAGGATATTTTGTTATAATAATATACATGATGAGAAGTAAGGTAAGGAAAATACCATCATGTGGGAAGCTCATGTTGAATGTAAGCAAAAGCAAATAAATTTTGAATATGAATAAAGTATACCAATACTAACTTTGCCAGAGGCCAAGCTCATTTTATTCTGCAAAATTGTATTCAGTGAGTGTAAGAATGTTGTAGAGACTCCAATTTAACTCTGTGTACACATACATACACATTCACAAGAGAAGCCAGGACGGACGAGGAAAAAAGAGAAAGAAATAATGGAACCATCCCATCATTTTTATTCTCCTCATCTTTTCTTTTGTATATGACGCTATCTTTTCCCTTGGCTTGTTCATGATATGAACAACTCATTTTCTGCCTTGTAGATAAAAACAGAATCACCCCGTCGAATCTCCATCTTCTCTACGTATTTCCTATTTTTGTAAAGTTTACCAACTTTCTTTTGCTAAGAGTTGCTTGCTGACTTTCTTTTTATGCATTTGACCCAGCACTCTTAATTTTCTTTCATTATTTGTTTTTTCTTGTTAGAGAAAAGTAAAGTTCGAGATCACAAATAACTATTGTGTTTATTTTTCCTTGATACCGCTTTTTTTTCTTCTTTGGGGGAAATTTATTAAAACATTCGAAATTCCATTCTGCGTGGTAAAAAAAGGGTTGATTAGTTATAGCAGCTATAACAGCTAAGTAAAGGTTTATGAGGAATTCCTATTTTGCACTAGCGTTTTCTATCCTCAATATTCTCATGTGTATTATTGCAGCCGTGACTCCATTCTTTTCGGTAAAAACTAAGCGGAGGGAGAAATTGAATGCGAATATGATTAATTAATGAGAAAATCGAAAGTTGTAGTATTTTTCCATTTTTATAACAATAATAATTTATTGATTGATGAACATTTCATCGCAATAAATGTGTATATTATACGTTCTTTGAATACATAACAGCTATATATATATATATTTATTTTATTTCATTATTATAATAATATAGTTCAAGAAAGGATGATTTCCTTCACAAATCTTCTTTCATTATTTTTTCTCTTGTTTTAAACTTAATGTTAGAATTTACCCTCTTGCGGTGTCACAATTTTCACGCACAATTGATATTTTCGTATGTACATACATAAATTATTTCATATTTAGTATAAGTAAATAATGAATGACATGATGATACGAATATAATTACAGGGAATGTGTACGAAGGGGGGAATCGGAATATGTATGTTTAATCTCTGGCCGTACCTATAATGTTTCCATGTATGAATATACACTCTTTTGGTACAACAGAGCGATATGAGAGATTCATAACTCCACTAATAATGGGAAGTTTTTTTTTTGCTTGCAAATGTAATGTTTTTTTTTACCTACATCATATAGTCTATAGATAATGGATATCCTGTATACATTTTTTGACTGAATGACTGACGGATAAAATATGGGACAACCACAAATTCCAAACGCAGAATTAATCATGCAGCTCTGCCGCCGCGCCGTTTCATTTGTAGTTAGCAGTGACTTTCCCTGCGAGTGAAAACCATTTAATGTCACACAGAATTGTTTTATTAATTTAATTGAACATGGGTAGGGGTTTTGATTATTATATATATATAATAATAACTGTATGTATACAGTTTCTAAAGCATAACAAATATTTTATGTGTGCACACATTTGGTGGTTTTGTTTTTAAAATTTAATACAATGGAGCGGGTTGACAAACTTTGGTTTTACCTCTCAACAAATCCTTTGTGTATGTATTTCTTTAATACTGTGTAATACATTGTATACATATTAAATGTACTTATGCTACCTTCAAATCTCGACGTTCCTCATGATGGCTGTTTCAAAAGAATCAATTTAATAGTACATTACAAAGTAATTAAGGATATCGTTTGAGGTTCGTTTGGCTACATACTTACATTACAAATTGTAATTTATAATTCATTACATCATACTCTGCAAACTCGTTTTCTATATTAACACAGTAAATATGTACGTTTATTTTAAATATCCTTATCATTAGCTAATTCACCATCACTTACAATTAGTTGAATATCTGACTACGTACGTAGTATTTAAGTATTTACATAATTGCTTAGCTCGTAGGGCTCAGGTAAATAAAGATATTCCTTTCACTTTGACATGTGTCTATATCTTTATATTTACTATGGTCTAATATTCACTAATTCTACATTTAAATTACGTTTTTTTCCATATACATTTTCATAACACCATGCTAAATAAGATGTAAATACTACTACTACACTACACAAACATACTTTCATTAATATCTTTATCTTAAGCTAACTAATTTTAACTGGTTAAACTCTAAAACATTTCAACTTGGACATGTCACATTATGTTATTTCACAATTTTTTTCATCAATTTTTCATCTAGAAACTTTGCCCTTGCAATATTGTAGAAGCTGTCAGGACAGGAGTCTTCATGATGCATCCTAACTTCCTAACTAATTAATTACAATTAATAATGCATATAGTATTTATAAGGAAGGTTTAAGGTGTGAGGAAAGTATCAAGTCCAAGAAAATTGATCATCACTGCTGGCTTGAATTCCTTTCCATACATATTGCGACTTGAAGGATGGAAAATATCTGAATTTTATATGATGAATCCTCTATCTGCTTCGGCTTCTGTTTTCCTGCATGTATATGTTTCTAATCATTAAAATATGTGTATTTTTTAAAAATATCCTTACCTATATTACTATTAACTATTCACTATTCATAAAAGTACAGTAGTGCTACATTTATGGTAATTTCTATAACGCATAAAGTACTCATCGTTGATTTTGAAGAAAGATGTCAAAGATTTAAGAACACAGGATCCATATTAGTATGTACTTCATGTATAAGTATTATTTATTATACCTACCTATTTATATATTATATAGGTACATGTATGTATGGAATAAATATTTATGTACAACATGCAATGAATATTCATTCATATACTTATAACTAATTATTGATCAACATACTTGTAGTATTTATTCATATAACCTAAAGTAAATACTTTATTTCCATATAGACTTAAATTATTACATTTTTTATATATCTATAAGCTTTCTCTTTTTTGGCATCACAATGTAAAGTTATTATGTATACTAGATTGACAATACTTTTTGTTACTATATACATTCTTAGTTTATCAATACCTTTTGTAGTCAAATCCTCTGTTATGTAAACATTTGTTTTCAAAACATGAATTAGAATTCTCAGCAAGGGATTCCAATTTCCATCCGACCATGCACGTCCATTTTTTTTTATTATATTGAATACAAGATTTAAGGTATATATGTACGATCGATATATGTAAGAATGCGTCTAGGAGCTACAGATTTGTTTATTTGTGATAGAAAATGTGTGGTTGTAGATGAAATCCCTACCCACCAACATGACACAAATAACTTGAATTTTAAGGTATTCAATTTTTTTATTTTAATATTATTATTATTATTATTAGAGAGGCAACGGTATATTATGTGTATATGCGTAGGAAACAGTCGGTATTTATTTCTATATCAATAATGTACTAAGTATATAGGATGAATTCATCAAGGAAAAGTGTGATTAATCACACCAATCAGTTTCTTCCTTTCAATAAATACAAGAAGGAGAAGGTGGATGTGAGTAGATTACCTTCTTACCTTTTACACTTTGAAACAAATATAATTCCCCTATTAAATTTGATTATATTTTTATATGATATTTGGTAGCTGATAGTTGATCGTCTGACTGTCATGTGTTTAACTTAATGTATTACAAGGTTATACATTTGATATGAATATTGAATGATTTTTGCAATATGAAATAATGTTTTCTCATAAGAATTTCTAAGCTATACTCTAATGAAACTGTGTTTGAATGAATTTGGGACAGGGGAAATGACGTCATGTTACAATCTTTCGATTACATGTGTGTATTTAAACGGAGTAAAGGAGCTATTACGGAGGGTGATGATGAATAAATAAAGTCCATTACTGATCTCTTCAACTCCCTTGAACTAATAGGCGAAAAGGCGAATTTTTTTTTCTCTCTCACTTTCCTCGTGTGAATCTGTTTGAGTTGCCCCAAGTTGAAGAAAGTAGTTGTTGGAGAGTCGTTACGAGATAAATGAAGTTTTAGTGTCGAGTTATTTCGTTGGCTTGGTTCACTTTGGTATTTCGAGGAGGTGGGTATTTGGTGAGTAAAGTGGATAATTTTCACTGTCGTGGTACTTTCATTAGGGAAAGCTTAAATGGGTGTGTGAGAGAAAGTATATGTGTGCCAGGAAGACGCCCACAGGGTTAAATAACCTTGACTTGTGAAACCAGGAATAACTATCCTCTGCACACTCTTAAAGGTTACTTTCCCTTCATGGAGTTCAAGAGGAGGAGGGAGGAAAAGGAGAGAGACATTAACCAACTCCGAATTCTCAAATGAACGTACTTCTCGTTCGTGTCACGTAAAAGTAAAACCTCAAGGTAAAAAAAAAAACTTTGCATTAAACGCGGAAGCTCTTTAAGATCGAAGATGAGGCAAAAGGTAAGAATGAGAATTAGAGCAAGAGAAATTTCAGTTTTTGGTAATATTGTTTAACTTTCCATTTACTTTCTCCACTCTATTTCCGCCTTTGATGTCAGCTCTCAATTAAATCCATGTAAGTATTTTTATTTAAAAATTTACATGGACTCATTTTTTATTAATATTCTGATGACGTGGGAACTATTTTGCCTGTAGGCATTTTAGAAATGTTTTTCATTTTATTTTCACTTTAAATTTGAATTTGAATTTCAAGCTATTTTTACGCAGCATTCATTCATTCAGGACTCAAAAGTACTCGAAAGCATCGGAATTCCGTATCCAAATGAGAACATGAGCAGACCTTTTTCTCTCTGTCGTCGTCCTTTCTCTTTTCTCTCTTCCCATTGGAAATTCGTAACGGCAATAATCCAAAGTAAATTTCTCAGTTGAATGCTTCAGTGTAGGGAAAGCTGTGTAAATTTCCAACTTCACAGTTTGGAGTTGGCAATTGGTATGTCATATCATCACCAACGCTGTAGATTACGTTTTGAAAAGGACATGGTCGGAAGAGTGAGTGAGTGTGTGACTATACAGCTATAGACTGGAAACCAACAAAATGAAAGTGAGAGAGAGAGAAGCAGTGCGTGAACAAAGAGTTTTCTTGATTAAATTCTCCAGATGTTCTCTGGGGACTTTCTCAGATATCTGCATCTCCCACAGCATGCATACGTTTGTCTTCCATTCACTGTCATAACCATTCACATATATATATAATCTATAATATTTAAGATAAGTACCCAAGTGCTATGCGGAATTCTTGTGCGTACATACTTTTATACTACATTCGTATTAAAGTACTGGAATCGCATAAATACGTCCAACTATCCATCATATTCATGTATACATACTATATTATTATGTTTTGCATACCCATGTACATTTCTATTTCTACAACATACATAGAAATGTATAGGTATCAACACGAGCACATAAACACACACACACACACACATGGGAAAGCCACACATTCATTAGTCGATTCACTCCCGAAATTACGCATTAACTTCATTTATATTACCATTAATTCCTCTCAAAATACTTTCATTTTCAGCCTCTACTCGTCATTCATTCATTCATTCTTCACATTCAGCAATTCCATGCATTCACTACTCACACTCTGTATGGAGACAGCAAAAAAAAGAAGAAGAAGAAATTCTCTCAACTGGGACTGATAGGATCAGTTTATCATTTAGTTATGCCAACTTTTGTGAGAGGATTCAAAAGAATTACGCAAGTCTTTCATCAATTATGAATTATAATATTATCATAAAAAATATTACGCTCTTTCTCTTCCTGCCTTCTGCGTGCATACCTACTTAAATATCCATACGTACTCACATTTGATACATTTATTTATGTACATCCATTATCTGTACTTTCTAAAATCAGAATAGTTGAAATGAAATTCTGGAAACAACACGTCCGAGTTTCATCATTCATTTCATTTTAGATTTTTCGATAGGGAAGAACTTCAATTTTGACGTACCAAATATTGTACGAAATACCCGAGCAAAAAAGTAGTACATCCGCAAACTATAAATTTTCTCCACAGACACACACACACACACACAAACAGACAGACAATTCTCTTCATGCATTCGTGCTAGAGTAAATGTCTGAAAAAGTTGTTAATTCAAATAGACGATGCGAATGAGAATAGTATATGTGTTATTCAATTTGTGAAACACTCTGCCTTATCTAGTGGAGCCATGTATTATTTATACACAGCTTTCCTTTGGTATTTAAACTGTACAGTACAACTACATATATACAACTGTTGCTTGTCCTTTTCCCAGGTTAGACTAGTCGTTTATATTTTTATGCACAGAGGATTGACTATCTGCAGAGGGGGAGACTTTCATTTTCTTTCCCTAAAAGAAAACCCCAAGACCAAGTCGAAGATGGAACAACAGTGTTTAAAAGTATAGAACTAACGAACTAACGAACGACATGCTATCTGTACTATTCTGTACATATGAATGGATAAAAAGGAGTAATACAAACACCGCCAGACATTACATTAGTGTAAATATAATTTCCTCTCACTTGTTAATTCCTTGAACTCTACATATATAATAATATAATATAATATATTCATCATAAAGTTGTAGAAGATTCAACTTTACGATGTGTATAGGGAGAAAGAGAAAGTTGGGGATGGTTGTTGCGTCTTTTATATAATACTGCTCATTTGGAACTCTTTACGATTAGCAATTCCAATACATTTAACGAGTTCTCATCCATTCATGTATGGTAAAATAAAAGGAGTCGAGACAGACAAAAATTAGTCTAATGAATACGACCAAACATTTACATAATATTTCCCTAATTCCACTCCCAAGTCAAGTCTAATGCTTCTTCTTCCTCTTCTTCTTCTTGAGAGGGAGACGACGAGGAAGACAACGACGACGATGGTGATGGTGAAACAAAACTCTGACAATAACTATAATGTACAATTTAAATCTCTATCTCTCTATCCTCACTATAAATATAAATATATATCTTAACTAGAGATGGACTCAAATATGTAACACCAAAATATATGGTACATATATAGGTAATGTAAAATATATTGTATCTGTAATCTGTATAGTCGACTACATAATATACTAAATATCTACTACGTACATACAGGAGGAGGAGGTTTTTACACACTTTTCCCTTACGGTTTTCCTTACACGGTATGATTTGATTGTCGAGCAATTCATTCTAGTGAGTATACCCATGTCATTTCTGGATAGGTTCTTTCAACTATGGTCTGCTATAAATATCTACATCTACAATATTATTTCGTTGTCCATGTCCATATGTCCATGATTTGGAGTTTGGATGAGATATCGATTTTTTTTTAAGTCCAGGCAGATTTGACTTTCATTTGCCACAGGTATACATTTAGGTAAATACAAGCAGAATATCCGTTAAAATTACACATTTAGTACAGTTAGCGTAATTAGTACATTTAACCTAAATATATATCATCATCTTTATATTTTTAACTGGGAAATAAATGATACAAAATAACAATGATTGATGACTTTCCTTCTTTGTCCATGCATTTTCTCAATTGAATTGAGCCTGACATTTTTGAACTTGATAAGCCAATGCATATCAACATGCTGACGTTGACGTGGACGTTGACATTGACATTGACATAGAACTGAATGTCGTTATCCCTGTCAGTGACAATTGGCAAATGTCCGACGACAGTCAATTGGAAAAGAAACTGAAAACTGGGGAAAATTTCTATTTTATATAGGGAATATGGACTATGTCTACTATTGATTGAAACGTCTTAAATAACATCATCATGCTTACAATATTGACTAATCACCCACGATTGAATGGACAATCACCAATTGCCTATCTAGAATATACATAGAAAAATATTTCAGTTTAGGGCCTCTCCTTTGAAATTCAACTTTGTATTTCCTAAAAGATTCAATATCTAAACGTATATATGTATAGAAACATTTTTTTTGTCCTCAAATAAAATATGCCAGCATTTATTCAACAGCTAGAATATTGCACATTTCTCATTTATGTATTTTTAAAAAAAGTTCTACAAAAAATAAACACATGATAAGATGAAAAAATAGGTGTTTTTCATAGCAGAGCAGAGAAATGTGTGAGGGATTGTGGAGGGAAACAGTCGAAGAAAGTTTCGAGGTAATAGATTTATGGAGGAGGGACAATGACGACGACGACGTGAGAATTCAATATGAGACGGACGAAGGAGTGAATTATAAATGGGGAATGAGAAAGAAGAATCCACAACTGTGTCAACAGGTTATTTCAGTACTCGCACCACTAGTAGTTTTCTCTCTCTCTCTCTCTAGTACATACTTGTATTTGTGAACCACAGATTCCTTGCACACGCTAACGATAAGTAGACGGCCACAAGCTCAAGTAGAAGCAACAGCAATAGTACGTTTCCAAAGATACACTCTTTGGAAATTGAAAGGCTATATATATTCCACGTTTATATATTTATGTGTGATGTACATATTTATAAGGAGGAAGATGGAAAGAAAGAAATGAGAAAGAGAGAGAGAGAGAGAGAAAGAGAGGCGGGAATGGTTGTGACTCCCATAGAGTTGTAATAAAATTGAAAAGCTTTCCTTTCCATCCGCATTGTGCCTACCGCCGATGGCAAAAAGTGGGGACTCAACAACCATAATCTACATTCAAAGTGTTGGCAAAATCCAAATCCGAAATCCAATGTCTCTTCCACTCCACACTCTTTTAAACCTCCATCTCTCATAGCATTTACTCCAGAGAGCAGTAGAGAGGGAGAGAGAGAGAGAGATGAGTGAAGATTCCTCAGGCAACTGTCTCATACGTATATGAACCAAAAACTATCGACATAGACCGACCACGACTTTCACTCTCACTCTCACTACAGATCCATAGCAAGATATATCATATCATGCATCCATAATCCCTTGTAAACTCAATCTCCACAGATAGAGAGAAAAATAGAGAGAGCGACAGTAGACGACTCAAGGAAAGCACACACATTGGCTCTGACTGTCCTCTATAGAATAAGCATACACGTATACCCACACACTCTGTTACACTCGACTCTGCCTGTTAGAGTCCCCTTCATCTTCATACACGGTTAAACTAAAGAGAGAAAGAGAGAGAGAGACGTTTTGTTTTCCTTGTGGCCTTTCCTCACAGGCAGACTCACTTAAGCACATAAATAGACGCGCATAGTTTGAGTTGTGAGTTGGACTCATCGGTTTGCTTTGGGCGATTTACAATTTACAGCGTGGAAAATGGAAAGTGAAAGAGAAGACTCGTCTCTCTTCTTCTTCTCCTCATCACAAATTCCTTTCTCTTTCTCGTTTTCTCGTTTTCTCGTCTCCTCGATTTTCTTTTTCGCGTATTGATGATGGATGAATCAAAGGAAATGTTAATCCGACAACTCTGGGGAGTTGATGAATGGAGAAAGTGAGGAAGGAAAAGGTGGAAACCATGAAGAAAGATGAACATGATGAACTTGGATATCATTTCCTCATGTGATTCAGCCGATAGACATCCACCATCCACCATCCCCATAATCATTACCATTATCAATATCCATATCCATATCCGTATCCATATTACACTCACGTTGAGCCCGTTACAATTTCCTTTACCATCGGCATCGACATCAATATCAATATCAATATCCACATGATCGTTTGGAAGGAACACGCTTTTTATTCGTGTTCGTGAAGCGCAAAGCAAATCATTTTTTTGTCTTATTATTTTATGCTATAATAACAATAACAAATAATGGAGACGTTTACTGTACGAGCACACTTTATTTTCGTTACAATTCAATCAGTTTGTAAATCGATGGGCTGATGATAGTTATAATAATAGTCAAAAGATTTCATAGTACTCCTTAGGAAACCTATGTCCATTGTGCATTGTACTTTGTGTATTTGAATGAAAGTAAATGCTATTGTTTAGTTGAATTCTAAATATATATGAGAGATTAGAAATATTTAAAAGACGGAGGAGCTGCAAAATAGGAGAGAGAGAGAGAGAGTTTTTGGACGCCTATTCAACATAAACAGTGAAGTGGGCTTCTTTAATTAGTGTACAAGTGTATTTCGAGAGAGAGAGAGAGAGAGATAGAAAGGGAGAGGGAGCTTTGTCTTTTATGAAGATTCCCTTGGAAATGTATGGCCAGTCAAGTAGAAGGAGAGAAAGAGAGAGAAAAGAGTAATTAGACAAGACGGAGTGGAAGGAAGAAATAGAAAAGAGAGAGCATGGTTGATTCTTCTTCATTCTCGTCCTCTATTGTTTTCCAGCCTGTCTGCCTCTGCTCTTACATATGTATACTCGTTGTTTGAACTCTTCGGTTCCATTATGTACACGTTCTTACTTTATACTCTAATTTACGAGTTACGTAATAAGGGAAATGGAAGTAGGTACACGAGGAGGAGGAGGAGAAGGAAATTGTAGAGGAGGAGGATGAAAAAACACGAGAACAAGACCAAGACAATATTTTCCAGGAACTCATAATTGAAACCAAGGACGCTGTTGATGCTGGTTTAAATTCTACATATTGTATGCGTTTCTCCACAGTCTCATAGAGAATCCGTTTCTCAGATTCCACATCCCCCATTTTACCAAAATAATAATCACAATCCTAATGATAATGATAATGATAATGGAGCCAACCAGTCCAGTACAGAGAAATCCTCTTCCAAAAAATCCTACATTTTCCATATGTTGTTTCATGTGCACATGAATCCCCCCAACTAATCATAAAATGCTTCAAAAATTAATTCACAAAATCCTATAACCGGCTCTTAATTATTAAAATTAGGGATTTAATCATCAGGAAACTCTTTAATTTGAGGAAACTTTTAAAACGTCTATCTAAACTATCGTACATATACGCAATGTCCATAAATGGAATTAACTTGAACCCAGTTGAAATTCAGATTCTACAGAATTTCTCATACGTATAAGTATGTTGGAACGGCGGATGAGCGTCAGTAAAATTTAGAGTACGTGGGCTGCTGAGCTCTTTAATAAAACATGAATAGAAATACTTTATGATTGTACCGGTTTCATTGGGATTGTGCAGATCGGTCGATTTTGAGAATGATGCATGAGGACTCGAACCATTTGTGACAACAATATTCCATATTCTTTATCACCCCACCAAAAATAGATCCACACACAAAGAATATAGCTTAAAGGATTTCTCTTCTTTTGACAAACGTTTTGTACAGACGGTGCCGTCCTAAGTTCCCACTTTCCACCCACCCACACACACATACAAATACACACACTCATGTAGACATTCACCTCAGTGCATTTCGTAAAAGTTTAGAGTTATTTTTACAAACAAAAAGTGAGTTTTTTTACGGGATGTCATTTTTAGCTTAGGAAGTTTGAAAGGGAGAGAGAGAGAGAGAGAAAGTTTGATGGAGAGAAATCTCAAGTTGGAATCTGCCTTGGGTGGGGAGAAAATGTATGATGAAAAGAGAGAAAGGAAACACCTCCGCACTCAAAGAGGAGTTTATAAAGGAGGGTGGAAAAAGTAGGTACATATAAATGTCCGTGTACTTTTTGACTTGTGGCCGTGGCCATGTAGAAAGAAAAAGCATGAAGTATGAAGAGAGACGGGATATGGAATAACAATAACTGACATACGAACAAACGAACAAACGAAGGAAGGAACGACGAGAGAGATCCATCAAAAGGATCAGGAAAATGGTCTTTGTGAATCTCTCTCTCTCTCTCTGGCTTTGACTCTTTCATATTTTAAAAGATGGCTTTCTTTCATATACTGGGAAACTCCATACTTCTACTCCTACTCGATGAATGGAGATAAAGGAGACGAAGAGAAGAGAGTGAGAGAGAGGGAACTCAAGTTTCTGTATATAACTAACAACCAGCAACCAGTAACCAGTAACCAGCCAGCATCTCTATTAGTACTCGACAGAATGCCTAAGGACCCTTTAAAATATGAATGTGTCTGTATTCTGGTATTCATTAATGTAGAGTAGGTACGGGTAGTTTGCTGTTGCGCACCCTCGGACAGAAAGCTAAAGAGAGAGATAGAGAGAGAGAGAGAGAGAGAGAGAGAGAGAGAGAGAGAGAGAGAGAGAGAGAGAGGGAAGAAAGTTGATGAAAAGCTTGATGTTGCTGACGCAGATGGTGATTTGATCCGATACAAAGTATATGACAATAAATGAAAGGTTTTCTTGACAAACATTTCCCTTTCATAAATTATGCATGGAGCTACTCGGCATATTCTATCTGTACTTGTAGTTTGTTGTTTGTGTACATGATGATGAAAATAACGTTATAGATTGTAAATTGTATTCATGACAGGAGTTTGAGGATGATGCAACCAGACACCAGACCCTGTCTGACCATCTCAGTCCCGCTTGTTCATTCCAACTTTCTTCCTTCGTCTTCGTCATCATCTTCATCATCACCGTCTGCTCCATTTTCATAGTTTTCATGTAGATTTTGACATTATAATGGAAGTACAGATAGTATGAGGAGGAAGGAGAATCGGAACAAGGTAAAGGCAAAGTTGAGTTGAGTTGAGTTGATATTCCAACCAAATTGTTGTCGAGAGATGAACATAAAACAACCGAAACGGGTTTCTGATAGCTTGTCTCTCGCCAAATGCAAATTCTTCTCCTTTAGCTCTTCATTACATGAGATGATATGAGCAGGCATCCACAGTTATTTATTATAGTAATTTGTATTATATTATAATAATCATCTCAAAACCATGAGCATGGAAAATATTTCCAACTGTCGACTTTCGATAGCGAGTGAAGGAAATTCCGACTTTTTTCTGACCTCTCTCATTCCAGACCTGACGAGTATTATATTTGTAGTTTTTCTTTTATACAAAGGGAAAGAAGTCTCGGTGGAGAAAAATTGCTGTCTGGCGAATGGAGGATGATGATGAGAGAGAAAGAAAGAGAAGGATCGAGCGAGTTGTTGGACTGGGAGAGAAAGCAGAGAAAGTACATGGAGAAGGATTGTTGGTCATTAAAGAACATGTCGATTCCAATACAAAATGCTTTGATATGACGACAAGGAATATCCGTTGGTTCACGTTGGAGGTAGACGAAGAAAGAGAAGGAGAATATCCGTAGATGGACGGGCGGACGAGTATAGATAAGTTGGCCAGAAAGGATTTCCATTCCCATTTCTTTCATTCTTTCTTTCATTCTACCTCTCTCCCTCTCACTCTCTCATCTCTCTCCTTTGCTTTCCCTCTTACTCCTGCCATAGATTTGGCGAAAGAATCGATACTCTCTTCACAATAGTCTCTAAAGTCCAGTCATCCATCCCTATCTGAGACGAATAGACGAGGTCTCTCTTCTCCTCCTTACTAAATTATACTTTGTACGTTACGTTTTCCATTCGATTCCATGTCCTTCCTGTTTTCTCTCTCTCTCTCTCTCTCCCTCTCTTTCTCCAACCTCAAAAATAAAAAAGAGAAAGAGAAACGAGAGGGACCAATTCTCTTTAATCTGCCACCATTCCTCCCCTCTCCTTCTTCTTCTTTTTCTTCCTTTCTATTTCCAGCTTTTCTATCGGACCCCATGAATAAGAAACCCTCACATTTTTACCCAACTCTGTAACTACACACACACACACTACAACTAGAATTTAATATAGAAACGTGGAACCTGAAGAAATCCAGTGGTAGCATAACTTTCAACCACAACCTTCGACTTTGACTACACAAAACTACATACACGGCCTAGCGAAAGTCCCTCTCGGAGACATTCTCTCCTATCTCTACGCACATACACACACACACACATATAGAATATATTCACTCACTCACACATTCACATGATCCGTAATACCTGAGTAGCTTTCTATATACTGGAATATACTACGTTACAATATGGCAGTAGAAACTTTTTCTTCCACGAGGCTAAAAATTGTGGTACGTCAGTAGATACAATGTATATCTGAATCGTATGTCCATATGTACATAAAATGTAGTCGTGTAGTGTTATGGAGAGAAATGGGAGAGTCGGGAGTTTGGATATGAATTAAGTAGATTCGGAGGCTGGAGGGAGACTAAGTACATTTTTACAGTACAATAACACTTTTCAATCCCATCTCAAGTAGAAGAAGTAGAAGCGGACGAGTATAACAATCACACACACACACACACACACACACATTGAGCTTAGGCTTATTATTGTTAGAAAGGGCTTCAAGTGTATTTTTTCGTAATGTGTACGTACACCTCTCGACTCTCGACGCTCGACTCTCGAGTCGAGCTTAGCTGGAGAGGAGAGAATATCCGTAGGATATGGAGACCTAGGTACGTATACTGATAGATAGACATCTGTATGTATGTATGAAGGTTGTGAGTGGCGGGGATAGATAATATTTACACAAAGCATATCCACAATAAACATCCACATTCGTATTCCCATTTGTATCAGTAGAATTTTTAATATACAGAGTCATTAACTTACCTCAGCACATTAACTACCTAGCTTAGAATGTATCTATATCTATCTATGTATATGTATAGGGAAGACGGTAATACTAATATACTAATAAAAATACAGTACGGATACCAACTTGAACATGTAAGTATTTATGTACCAACTTTTTGAGTAACTTTCTTTCCCTCAAATGTGCAGCACTGTAACAAACAATCCCTGAGAGTCCTAATTTATGTCGCAGTGAAACTCTTCCGACTGCAATAGTAGTAGTAACGGTCTAATCGTAAGTTGGAACCAACAACTAACAAAAAAAGAGTACGGAAAGAGAAAGAGAGAAAGAGAGCTAATCTCGATTTCTATCTCTAGCCAATCCAAGTCCAAGTACAAGTACAAGGTCCAACGTTCAAGGTGCATCAACATCAATATTCAGGAACAAAAACACTTCCTCTCAACTACAATCACCAATCATAAATATTTTTTGTCTCCAGCTTATTTCTATTTACACAATGACTTTTGTACTTCTGTCAATTAATTACCAGCTCCTAATTAATTAATTTTTAGTACATACTAACGTAATATACTAATAATAATAATGGAGCACCACATTTCACTTTAATTCCATAATAATATATATATTATCAACTGTCTGAGAGTGTTCCCATTTGATTTTGAATTACACACAACTGACCATTAAAAATTACCAAGGAGTCCACAAATACTAAATATACTTACATATCGAGGAAACGATTTTTTGATTATCAAGGGACAACATTGAGAATCACTCTAATGGTCAAGTAGTCAAATTTCATCCATTATCTGAGTGTGGGAACAACTGCCCGAGTTTTCTCCAGTCAACCTAACCAAAAGAGTGCAGCTAATGTGTCCTGGACATGCCATGCCACGCAATTGATCAATTGATCCATTTCATTGGACATACATTGTGCATCCTATAGCCAGAAGGAATTAATTTAGTTGTTATGATATAGCAAAGACGATTTTTTTTTCATGTCAAGTTCAACACTGGAAATTGCATCAGTAGCCATGTAACAATATTCCTGCATGCAATCAACCCATCACGTGCACACAAACACTCACGGAATACATACACTTTTGAGAGTTTTACAATGGGGATTTGAAAGGAGAGTTAACTTTACATTTGTGTCATCACATTTACCATTTTTTCTGCACTACTCTATAATTTGTTTTCTACAGGTGAGTTGTAGGATTTAAGAAAGAAAAAAACAGAATGTGAATGGAGAATGAGTCAAAAACAGAATGTGAATGGAGAATGAGTCAAAAAAAGTCCTTCTCTTTGTATTCTCAATTGCGATCATGTTTAGACTTTACACATTGTCGTGACACATAATATGCTGTGTGGATATTTCTTTGGATCCAACACACCAACCAACACATGTTCCGTTGTTTAGACGAGAGTGAGAGAAAGTTGATGGAGAAGAGAGTGTGAGAGAGAGAGAGAGAGATAAAGAAAGAGCGTGTAAGATGACGTATGACGTAAGATGGATGGGATGGATAAATTGTTCGAGGCTGTGTACAGCAGACAATGAGAAGTGAAAGCGAAAAGCTTTCACCATCAACGTCTGCCATGTAAATTATAGAAAAAACCCACGCACTACTCTCAGCACTCCCAAGTAGAATTTAGAAATCCATCTCAACTACACATATGTATACTTTGCCAGGGGTTTTGAGGAATAAAACCAAGAGTTAACTTGATTCCAACGACAGCAAACCGTGAACGAAGGGGGAACTCCAACATTTATTTACAATGTCGATATGTATATTCATGTTTTTTTTATTTATTTTTTATTTTCAATTTCCGATTAGAATATTAATGAAAAAAAAGGGAAATGGTGAGGCACGTATTTGCTCTATTTTTATCCCACTCTGACTGATGAGTCAGTGTCTTCGAACCTGAAATTTGGAGAAAATCAATGGCGAATGAAAAATGCATAGGTCTGGGTGATGAGGTGATGACAGACAAGTTCATAGACTTCATCTGTCATTTTCTCCACCCGTCTTTTCATTATGCATCGGCATCTGCAATTTCCTCAGCTTTTGTCAATTTATGAATGAATTTGGCTCCCGCCCCACACACACACACACAAAATAACTTTTTTTTTTTAGGTTTTTTTAGCCTAAAAAAGAAAAAAAAAAGAATGTTGTGAGTTGTGAGACTTGTGAATTTTGATTTTTGTCCCCATTTGGATTCGACTTCTACTTGTACGAGTTTTCAAGTTTGAATTGGGAATTGTGAATTGAAAAACTTGAGCTTTCAGATTTCACATGGCAGAAAAGAAAGGAAGAGAAAGAAGTAGGAAAAAATACAAGGGAAAACTATATTCGACAAAAGAAATTTACATGGAAAAATGCACTCTGTGAATACAATGAAGATGTTGAGGCATTTGGAATTTAGGATTCGGAATTTTGGCGAGTGTTCCTTTCTTCTCTTCCCTTCACCATGACATCGTCTATATCTCCTCAACAATATATATGTATCTACATCATATATTGTAGTTTGTCAATGTACTAGTCAAGTCCATGTCGATGATATAGGGATAACATTTGATGGAGAACCCTGACAAATTTCAATACACTACTTTTTCTATATAGATATCTTCATTCTTCATCATGATCAAAGACTTTGTATGATCTCTCATGCGTTCAAAACTAACAAGTCTCTCTTACTTTCTCTTTCTCTTCATGGAAAAATTCAAATGGAAATTCTTCTCAAGTCAATCTCAAAATACAATTGACAATACTCCAACCAATGTCATTCCATTCCATCCCATTTCAAATTGTCAATTTTCTCAGATAGAACTCCATTTCCTTGTGTTTTCCATCCAACAAACAACAAAATCCCAAGCTCAAATCAGTAGAAGATTCAAACCATTAATTTTACTCATCATTTAGCTAAAAAAAGTTTAAAGTTTAAACATTTTAAATTAAGTGAAGGGGAAAAGATAACTTTTCACTTCTTTTAATCGGAAACTTTTTCATTTTCAATTTTCAATTTTCAATCTTCAATCTCATCGTCAGGACTTTCCCTTTGACTTGTCATTGTTGTTCTCTTCGAAGAAGTTTTTTTTTTTTTTTGTGAATCAGGTTGAAAACTTGAGCATGTTTTTCGTGTAGGGTATATGTTGGGGATTGGGACTCGTCGAATTGAACAGAGTAATGTTAAAGGAAAGTATGGAAAGGAAATAACAGCTTTAAGACTGAAAAGAATGAGGACAAAGACTGAGAGAGAGAGAGAGAGATGGGCCGGAATATTGCATGTGATGAAATGGGATGGAGACTCAATTGTACAAGTTTTTGTATATATATACATATATATATATGTGTGTGTGTGTAAATGCAACAAAGCTTTTCCCCCTATATGCTTCCTACATTTTAGTTTGACAATGGGACCAGCAAAATCTCTTGTTTTCCCTTGTTTTCTCTTTTGTCAAATGTCAATGTGAACATGCCAGAGAGTTTCACAGTACTATCTGTACATACACTTCTTCTCCACTCTTGCTGCTCTTGTCTATTTTGTTCGATTTTTGTTTCCTGGGATGGCATTCTTGAGGTGATGGGGGAGTGTGAAGTGTCAAGTATATCCTGATATATTTCTAGTCAGGCTAACAGTTGGGAAAGGGAGAGAGAGATAGAGATAGAGAGAGAGTGGAAAGAACAGAAAAAAGACAGGATGAGGATTGAAAATTCAAATGGAAAATGTTCTATTTCCTATTTCCTATTTGAGCACCTTGTGCACGTCTTCGAAGAACGACGATTGAAACAGGTGCATGGAAATTTCAATATTCCATCTGTATTCACAAGTTGTCGAGGAATGTATTGGCATTTCTTTTCCTCCCACTGTGTTTTCGCTTCTTTCTCTCTCTCTCTCTCTCTCTCCCTTTGTTTGTGTCTCTCCTCGGTGTAGATTGTGTACATTGCAGATTTTATTTAAGGACATTCAAATCTAAAATCTAAAATCCAAAATCCCAAATCCAAAATCCAAACCCATGTCAAGCGAAATGACGTCAACGATTTTTTCACAATGCTTTTCTAATTCCAATTTCTCCTTTTTTTTTCCTTTTTCACAATCTCATATGTAGTTTGTTTCTTTTTATTCAAAACTTTCGTTTTTTTTATCCTTCGTCTCTGTTTTTTCATTTGGATTTCAAAAACCACTTTTTTTAATCATAAAGTTTCCATTTTTTTCTGCGGGGAAGAAAAACATTCAAATATCTGAATATTTTTAGGTTGCGATTGCAAGTTTCCTCCCATTTTTCGAATGCTGGAAGTGTTCAACTATTTGAAGGCTCAAGAAAACGGTCGGCATGCAACTTGAAATGGGGGGAAAACAGCTGCAGAGAGAGGCAGAGATCCGCCACCATTACAATTGACTGTATATTTGTATATTTACCTTGAACAGAGTTGAAGTTGAAGGCTCAATGCTCGAATGGAAGTTTCATGCGGGTCCTTTGGATTTGACTCTTTTGACTTTTGTTCACTCACTTCTTCCCTCTCTTTCTTTCTTTCTTTCCCTTGCATTTCCCTTTTTCTTTTCTCCCCCCTTCAAAACGTTGGACATTGGAATTTTGCAAATGTCTTTGTGTCTGTGAGACAACAACTTTAGATGAATGCACACAATTCACTCAAGTTTGACTCCATTGAAGTTTGAGAAATTCACAGGAGGAGACGGAACAAGGAATGAAAATTCCCTCTATATTTTTCTCTCTTTCTCTCTCTCTCTCTCTCTCTCTCTCTCACTTTCTTTTTCTTTTTCTCTATCGTTTTCTTGACATACTTGGAAAGTAGTAAATCGTATTTTCCTTGTTGAAAGGATCAAAGTTTCCTTTGGTAAACCACACACAAAATCTTTTGACATTCCTCGAGCTGGGGCTCTAGCACAAGAAACGCCTCAAGAAATTGTGATAGTCTATTATACACAGCTACCATATTTTTTCTTTGTGTCGGTCAGACGATGGACTCTTTTTTATTTAAATGTACTTTCTATCTGCATTTCCCTATCAGTTGAACATTTTTTTATATCATGTATTGTTATTATATGCATCAAAATGAAATGGCCCTGTGACGAATGAAGATGTTTTTTCTCTCTCTCCTTTACACAGTACAGATCTTCGATTCGTCACAGTCAGCATAGCGTGTAAAGAGGAAAAACAATTGGAATTGGATGCTTCATCACGTGGATATTTTGTCTATATAGCAAGCGAGAATTCACGGACAACACAACAAGTGTGTGTAAATTACTTGGGAGTTTGTAAAGAAACTCAAATTAAAATACAAATGTCGTGACTATGAGGAACATTTGTTTGAATTCCCTGTAAAGTTGTGAAGATCTTATCATTTTCTTCTTCTTCTTCTTCTCCTCGATCGAGTACTCTTGTTTTGATATTGGTGTCTGTGTTTGTGTTTGTGTCTGTATTTCTTGGGAGTTATTGTTATTGTTGGATATGATACAAATTGGATAATATATACAAACTCAAATACCCAATCAAATATTTCGTTTTGTCTGTCGTGCGGCATCTCGAGAGCGCTCGCTTCCCATTTCCCATCATTTTATCCCTCCATTTTTTTTTTGGCATTCTCATATATGATTTGTTTTTTTCCCTCTCTCCTTTCTTTTTGGCCTTAGCCAAGTTTTGTATGGGAAATCAATAGAATTATTGGAGAGGGTGAAAACGAGGCTGTGTACAATTGAGAATTGAGATGAATTGAGTTGCAAGAATAAAGAATAACAATGGCAATGGCAATGGCAATGGTTTTCAAAGGAGGGAAATGTAAAAGTAGAAGTAGAAATAGATGGAGAAGAATTAATATTAATATTAATATTTGAGACTTGTTTGTGTCTGTCCATTTGTTTGTGTTTATGTTTTACTACTAGTTTTTTTATTGAATATGATATGACGCTCTTTCTTTCCCTTTGTTCTTTCGTCTGACAGAAAAACATAACTCGAAGTATCCATATATTCCACACGGATAGGACGTTTTGTACACGGAACAGAACATTGCAAACAGGTCTACTTGATTTTGTTTCCTCTGTGGTTGTTTTCACCTTACATTTTGCAATTTCGTATGGTTTACTCAGTTGGCGAGTCCTTTGTTGTTAGCTTGCAGATATTTAGAAGTAAAACAGGCGGACATTTATAGACATTTAACGGGAATGGACATTATTTCTCTCTGTTTTTTATATTCCTAAGCCTTTTTCTCCAAGTATTTCCCCTCATTTTACAGTACTCAATTCAATTCCTCACCTCTTTCACTTTCACGTGATTCCATTTCCTTCTTTTCCCCTTTCTCCAACACTCAAAGCTGATATCTTTCGCTCTCTTCCCCCTCCCCAGAAAAACGTCTATAAAATTAAATGAACATTTTGTTTCATCTCATTCTTTTTTTCCTTTTCATCATTCGAATTTATAGAATTTCGTAGTACTGGAAATTCTCTTTCCTTTGATTTTCTCTTTGTCTGCTATTCCAACACTTTTTTCTATTCTATTTACATTAAAGTTTTTACTTTCCTTTGATGAAAATCGCAATTGTCGATGGTAATTGAGACTGACGAGTTTTTCATTTTCATTACTTCCCCTCGTAAATTGGTTTCTAGCTCTGTCTCCATCCCATTTTCTTGGATGATCAGTAAATAGAAAGGAAAGAAACGAGAGGGAAAAAATAATTTCACCATGCGGAATTCGCCGTAGGAAAAAAATGGAAGGGAAATTAAAGAGAGAATCGATCGATCGATCTCAATGAGATTGAGAGTAAAATGTATTTCAGTTTTTTTTAATGCTTCGATTAACTGGAATGAAATGGATTTCCCGATTGTCTCTCATTCGATTTCTACTTTCCACAATTTCCACAAGTTAACAGTTTACACTTTTTACCGTTTTACGTGTGAAAAAATGGCAATCCAGGCTGTCAGATACTCTGTTGAATGTGTTTTATATTAATTTAGTTTTTGTAGGTGTCTGAGCGGCACAAATTCCGTAGCTCATAAATCTCCTTTAATAAAAAATTCCTACTGTGGAGTATAAAAGAGAGGAATTCTTTTCTTCACGGTGAGAGGAATTGACTCTGTATAAAAACGTTTTTTATGGAGGCATAAAAGACGAAGCTTCAGTCAATTTTCTCTACCGCCTGCAATGAAGAGAGAGAGAGCGAGAGAAAAACAAAGAGAAAGTTAAAATTATATATTTTTGTTGTGAAGAGTCCGTCGTCTGTCATCATTCGTCATTCCCTGTTGTGTTTTTTATCGAGTCTTACCGAGCATAAAAGTGATAAAGCTAAGGGCACAAAAAGTCAGTTTTGACGTAATGAACACGTCTAGAACGGGAGTCATGCGGATGAACAAATATGAAGATCAAATGACAAATGTCTGTACTGATGTATGTGGCGTCCCATTATCCAAATTTCTGTATACATTGGATTTTGGTGGTGTTTCAAAAAATTAAGGAAAAGTAAGACACATTGGGACAGATTGGAATAATTTTATGGGAGGTTGATGATGATTACGATGGCAATAATAAAAAAATTGTTCAAGAGGGAAATCAGGGTAAAATAGTACAAATTGCAGTGTGGTTCAACGAGGAAGAAGAGGGTGAATGCTCGAGATTAATTTACAAAATGGAAATGGAAGAAACGATCCCAAATTGTGCACCTTTCCCTGTCTTTTTCGCTCGCTCTCTCTCTCTCTCTCTCGACAGTATTTGTATGGTTGATGTAAAAAGTGAATAGTAAGCACATTATGGGGTTTAGAGAGTGGAAGCACAATCGAAGAATAGGAAATAATGAGGATTATATAAAGTTTCTTTTGTGTAAAGGAAAAAGCGGAAAGTTATTTGAATTTTCAAGTCTTTTTTCCATGCTTATAAAGGGAGAAGGAAAGGAGTAGTAGACGCTTAGCTTAGCGTATAATTTCCTCAGAAATCACATAGTCAAAATGAGACAGGGAGAAAGAGAAGAGAAAAAGAGGACGAAAGAGAGAGGAGGATCTGAATCCAAATGTGGAATCTGAATCTGAATCCGAAATTCCTCTGCTCCTCTTCTCCTGTCTCCATCTTCATAGTGACATGCCAAATAAATTACTTTATTATTCCTTCCTTCAACATTCAACATTCAAGTAGACCAAGTTTAGAGGAGAAAGTCCCCATCGACTCATAGTCAGTAGTCAGTAGTCAGTAGTCCGTATTCAGTGGTGAGTATGACAATGACAATAGAATAGGGCAAAGATTAGGGATAGAACATTTTCAACGGATTCCTCTTTCTTTCTTTCTTCCTTTCATGACTTTTTCTTTCCCTCTCTCTCTTTCTCTTTTTCTCATTCCCTATAATATCTTTACGGTACGGAAAACTATTTCAAAGATATTGTCACAGACTAGCGAGAAAAGATTGATAATATCTTTCCCTTTCTCTCTCACTCTCTCTCTCTGTCTCGTTCCTTTAGAGATTCTATGACACTAAAACGAAGTAGTCAGGTAGGCCATGGAAACATTTTACTCCTAGTCGACAAAAAGTATCCACGCAAATTACGTGAATGTAGTACATGGACACGGAATATTCAGTGAGCGATGAGCGGATGGGATTGAGGGGGGAGGAAAAGTGCCGAAGAGAGGGAGAGAAAGAGAGAGAGAGAGAAAGTCAGGGCTTAAATATATCTATGAAAGGGAAAAGAGGGGAGGGAAAAGGAAGGAAGCCATCCCGGATGGAAAGTCAAGGAAAATTCCATTTCAATTCTCCTACTCTCATTTCATTTCCACGATGATGACAACATTCGGATTTTCCCTCCTCATGACTTCCACTTTCCCTCTTTCTTTCTTTCTTTCTATCTCTCTGGATGTCGATTTCTAGCTCTGAGCTTTCCTTTCCTATCTCGTTTCTCTCACTCGCTCGCTCGTCTTTCGTTCCTCGTTCCATCAGCTCCTGAAGCGCATGTAATCGCTTCGTACTTTCAAATGTCTCCTGTTGACTTTTTCTCTCTCTCGTCCTTTCATTCGACCAAAAAACTCTTGCTCGTCCTTCTTCAAGTCTCCTCGTTTGATTCCAGTAAACAATGTGACGGTGACTTGGAGAGAGAGAGAGAGAGTAAAATAAAAGATGAAAGACATTCTTTGATTTTTCCTCATTTAAATGAACTCAAGTTCGTGTCGTCGGAATGTCTGTTTAAATGACGTTTCAAATTGTAAACCAAATGTCAAAGCGTGGACGAAAGAACAAGTTGAATTTCGGGATTTTTGTAAATTTTTTCTTCATGTGAATTTCAAAGGTACAATTTTTTATAATGATTGATATTTATCTCTGTTTTCTTAATACGTTATATACGAATTTTACACAGAGTTGACAGAATGCCCTTTGACTCGTCATCCATGGATTTTTTTATTGGGATATTGAGGTAGATTCATCGAAGAAGAGAAAAGGAAAGAGAGAGAGAGAGCGAGAGGGAGACAGAAAAGGAACTCGAGTATTTGGTATCTTTTTTTACGTGAAAGTTTTAACATCAATTTTGATTTTAATGATCTGCCTGTCAGAGCTCCTCACACTCGAATACCAAGTTTCTACATCTCTTTCTTGGAGTTTAGTTAAGAGAAGTGATAGTCGTAAAAATATATCACCAACCTTTGCAATTTAAGAATATAGAAAGAAAAAAAAGAGGGGAAGAAATGCCTATTCAAGGTCGTTAGCGTTCTTTTTTGTGTCGAGTTTTTTTCCATGAGTGTGAAGAGAGAGAGAGAAAAAAAGAAAAAGAGAGAGAGAGAGAGTTGGGGTGGAGTATTAGTGCGAGAGTATAAGACGATTATTCTTGGGGCTGGCTGACTATGGTGCCAACTGGAGGGCTAACTTGTCCACGGGGACAGATGGTGACGGATGAGAAAGTTGGGTTATTTATGACTGAGTCCCTCATCGCACATTTACCTAATAACAATGAATGGAATGGTGGGAAATGCTCGTCAAGTGTTGTGTTGGACATTGGAATTCCGAATTTGAACAAAACCCATTTCAAACTCGAGTCAAGAGACGTGAAGAATCAGAAAATACTCGACTTTTCATCTCACTCTTTCCCTCTTTCTCTCTTTCTCTCTCTCTTTCGCACTCACACATTCTCATATCAACACAAAAACACACGCTAACGATACTTAAGGACGACTCTTTCACTTTCACTTTGACGCTGAGTGCCTCCTTGATATTTGCATTTGTACACACGCACGCACACACACACACACATTAAAGTGTTTGTGTGCGCTCGTACACATGGAAACGGAAGCTAAAACTCGCATAAGAGTTGGAAGGTCGATTTCATAGGCAGAGTCTGGATATTTTTTCTCCTGGTTTTAAGAGATAAATTCATGAATGCGTATTAGTTTGAGCTGCAACAACCATCGGTTTTGGTTACCATTTGCGTGGAGAGAGAGACGAGTCGAGACGAGTACCAAGGATTATTTGTCATTTGATTCCACTATACGATATATCTCGAGTCTCAACTCAATCCAACCAAAAACCGTACCATACCATACTATTTCAGCTCAAGATTTATGACCGTGCGCACTTTGTACTTTTGCATATGTACAAGCATACTATTACATACATATTATTATACGGAATACGCTCCACTCGCTTCATCGAGGCTTTTGAAAATATTGTAAATCCATGTGTAGGAAATGGGAAAGCTGTGGGTCCAAATTCTGGTTCTAATTCTAATTCTAATTGTCATTTCATTTCATTTGGATTTTGAAAAGCTTCTATCTCTCAAGTATTCCTCATCTATCCGGAGAGAGAGAGAGAGAAAGAGAGAGCTTTACACAAACAAACTTCAAACTTTATATCCGTACGGCCACATCACATAATAATTAATTCAATTAGTAGACAAAATTCACAATCCACCCATAAAATATTTGCCTGAGGTCACTCTTCTTCCTCTCTCTCGCTCTCTCTCCCTCTTTCAACGACACAACTACAATACAAAGTAATGAACATGAAGAGAAACGTGTGTTTCGAACAAAATAAAAATTGGGAAATTTAACCTCGAGCCAAAAAAACATCGACAACATTGGGAACCGACAGCCGGAAAACGTGATTATTAATAGACTGAAAACTGTGGAGTCTGGAGCATAATGAAAAAGATAGACAAAGACAAGGACGTAGAGAGAGAGAGGGATAAATAAACGATAGAGTTTCGTGTGTACGAAAAGCAACAAGCAAGTCAATTGAATTTGTTGGAGTAGAAATAGAAAGTTGAGAGAAAGAGGAGAGAGAGAGAGTAAGGCGTGTAGTAAATACATGTACCTGAACATTGAACACGCTGCTTGGGTGCAGAACTGCACACAAGTTTCAATGGACAATAATGGAGAGTGAAGGAGAAGCCATTTCGGGGAGATTCAAAATGTTCATAAAACATGATGACTTTGTGTGTGGGAAATACATAGTGAAATGTAGCAAGCAAGAAGGATCTCCAGTGAGCACAAGAATAAGTTGGAAAGTGCCATCGGCTGTGGGTAACTTCCTTCCTTACGTCAACAATCCATCCATCCAACTACAAACATAAACATACTTGCACACACACACACACACAGACACTGAGTTACATGCAACATTCATACAGAAAGAAAAACTGCGGGTAATTAATTCACAAGAGAAACTAACATGTGAGAACGAGGACGAGCAAAAATTCTCTGCCGGCAAACACAAAACGAAACGGAATGAAATGAAATGAAAACCAGTCAAAGTGTTCAAAGGAAAACTTTCTCTTCTTCTCATTTGAGAGAGTTGACGAAAGAGAGAGAGAGAAAATAGAGGAAATAGGGAAAACATAATTGCGTAATCTCTATACAGATACAATGTAAAATTATAATCATCCGCATCCACGCAATTTCCTATTTTTAACTACTAAACTTTAAAATATTAAAATTCCTTTGAAAGCCGCGAGGAAAAATATCTCCAGTAATTTTCAATTGCCTGTTCAAAAACAAGAGTTTGTGTGTTCTATTTTTACATTTACCTGTGTCTATGCGTTTATTTTTATGGTAGATGTGAGCCGTAATGAGGATTAAAAAGTATTTATAGGTTTTACAAGGAGGAATCCTCTCCAGATTTATTACCTTTGTTCCCATACTAAACTCTCTCTCTCTCTCAGCCTTCCCAATCAACTCGAGTAAATATTAACAAAGTACGGAGATCGTGTCCCTATAGATTTCCTTATTGTTATGCTATAACAATACAGATACAGCCAACGACGTCATCACTTCTTATGGGAATTCTCCACATTCACATGCACATTCTACAAATGATCGAGCTTCTATATTCTAAGGCCTTTCCTTTCCTTCCCCCCGCCTTTTTTTATTCTGGAGTAAAGATAGTCTGAAGGGGAAAATACTAAACTAAAATACAGTCTCGCTAGTCAGTCAGATAATAAACAGTATACAGTAAATTTCTTTCTCTTTCTTCCAATTCTTTTCCTTTTCCTTCAACAAACCTTCACAATCCCAGAGATTTTTTTATTCTTTCGTAGAATTTTGTCTGGGGGACTTAAGAAACGCTTTGTCAGGATAAAGATATAAAGATGCGCTTATGTGCACACAGGGAAGTCTAGTCTGAGATTAAGACAAGAAAACCTCCCAGTTATTTCTCCACAAGGACAATAACAAGAATAAGAATAATAATGGAAAATGGAGTTTGAGGCAAACAGGAAACAGAGAGAGAGAGAGAGAGAGAGAGAGAGAGAGAGAGAAACAGAGAAGATTATATTTTGTTATCTATTTGGGATTCTGAGTATTCTGATCGTGAGTAACAAGATCTTAATTATAAACCACACAATGAGCAATCGCATTCAGAATGTATATCTGATTTGACGTCAACCTTCCCAAATAACTTTCCCCCGGCTCCTCAGTCCTCGTTGACGAAGAAAAAGTGAAGTACGCTGTTCGTACATTTCTGTATGTACAGGGTGAAAGGGACACCAATTGAGTTCATATCGATTCCTGACCAACCATATCACAATCACAGATTACAGGTAAAATGATAATAGAGTAACTCGAGTGAGCACCTTTTGTCCACAAATTCCATTTCCATTTTTTCATTCACATGTACACAATGGAAAGGTGGCTAAAAATATTCTGTTTTTCTTTTTTGTTACCTTTTGTTCAATTCCATTGATTTTGTATGGGAGAATGGAGAGCCTAAAAGACTCGTGTGTATCTCCCCGCCTGTTCTTTATTCAATTGTACACGAACGATAAAGTCTGAAGGACAAACGAGGAAACTAAAACGACGATGGGGAGATGAAAAATGGCATTGGAAAATGATGAGATGCTTCAGAGAGTACACAGAGAAATAGAGAGAGAGAGAGAGTGTGTGTGTTCACGTGGGTGGATCAAATCAAATCAAATCACTTCACATCACATCACATCAAAATCAAATCGATACACTCAAGCTGCTTTCTCTCTTTCACTTTCTCTTTCCCATCTTTTCCTCGTCTGTTAAAGACAAAGAGACATGAAATGAGCCAATTAAAACAGTTTCCTTTCCCCACTCACTACGTGCAATTTTCCTGCTGTTGCTGCATATATGAAATGAATCGGGACGAGTCTTTTCAAAGGAGTCACAGGTTACTTCAATCGACGACTCGATTTGACTCAACTTCAATTGCAAAGTTAAATTTTGAATTTTGATTTTGTATATGTAGATGGGCGTGGAAAAGTAAATGGTGAATGTGAGAGATGGATGATTGCTCAAGGATGGAAGGAAAACCAACTCAAAGGGAAAGGGAGAAAAGGAAAAGGAAAAGGGGAATTGAGAGAGATGAATTAGGGACATTGTACTATGAAAAACAAGTCAAGCACTTCAAATTACAAATGCTTCTCGTCATCATCAGTTCAGTTTCATTCAAAATATTACTTAAATGTCCATCAATATGAAGAATAGCGTATATCAGTCGTTGAGAGAGAATTGAATCATCTCTTTACAATTCAATTGTACCTACAAATTGATTCATTTGATATGAATAAATATGTTAAATTTGGTCTTGTAAGTCCTTTCAAGTTCCTTTCCCCCTTTCATCCTCCCACTTTCCTCCTCCTCCTCCTTTTTGTGTTAACGTTCATGAAAATGACGTTTTAGTTTTATCAGAGAAGAAGAACTGTGTTTTTATTACCTTGACGGACTTTCAGTTTCCTTCCATTTGCTGATAGTTTTGATTCATTCATGTACAGTTGGGAGATTTGCAACAGGTGCAGATGGAAGGATTGTACAATACTATTAGATTAGTTTAGTGAGAAATTAGTAGTCGGTAGTCAGATTTTTAAGCTGGCAGTAATAAAGTAAAGTAAAGTAAAGTAAATCGTAAATCGTAATTGCCCAAAATCCTTTAGACTTAAACCTTGAACAGTGCCTGCATATACATATAAGATATGAATTCAAATTTACCTGTGCCCCTCTCTCATTTCATCTCATTTCATTTGCATAGTTTTGTGAATTGAATGTTGAATAATCAGCATGGGCAGAAGCATTTGAGTAGAGAGAAACGACAGTGTATAGAGCAAGAGAGAGAAAGAGAGAGAGAGAGCGTGCTTATTTTAAGAGTGGACGAGTGAAAGTGAAGGGAAGGTTTCTGCGTCTATTCTATAAATTACAAAGTTACCTCTTGAGTCTTGAGATCAGATGGTGAATGGATTGAAATCCCTCAATCATTTCCTGAAGAGACTTTTGGTTTCAAGAGAGCGCGAGAAAGAGAGAGAGAGAGAGAGAGAGAGAGAGAAAGATGGAAGTTGGAAGCAAACTAAGTTCATTAGTTGAACGGAAAAGTAAATCTTCAATTAAAACGGGCTTTTAGTTGGGGGAGTCTCAATCAGAGTTGGAATACTCTCAAAATGCTTCTTTATAAGTATTCTATGGCTTCGAAATGGAATGGCGAGCGCTTTTCTCTCTCTCTTGAGACTCCGACTCAACAAATGAATTCGGAGAAATCATAGAAAGAGCGATCAATAGCTTTTGAAGTTAGCAAGCCAACATAAGCTTTTTCTTTACTAACCGCTACTTTCTCTCTTCAATCCTTTCCTTCCGTCTCCTCATTCCTCCCTTCATTTATTCTCCCTCTTCAAAGTCAAAGTCCCATCATGGACTTGAAGTGGCGATTCGCCCAACAACTTTTCTTATTATCAATATTTCCACATTCCCATTTGAATTTACACGCATCCCAACCAAATTTCTTTCCTATACGTACGATTTTTTTCATTTGTAATTTGAACTTGCATGCACATCAAAATTCGGAAAATCTCATGAATAATGGTTTTTGACTTTGAAAATTCATGACTACGACTACTCTTTAGTTTGTAATTGCATGGCTTTTTTACACTTTTACTTCAAGTTTCATTTGAGCATGGACAAGATCACGCCTGGGCTTTCTCTTCCATCTGCGTTCTCAGTAGGTAGGTTTTCAATAGATTAATATAGGAAACTTGGTGACGTACGTGGAAATGGGGCAGAGAAAAAGGCAAGGAGTGAGACCAATCAACAAAGGAATAGTATAAAAAAAAGTTATCTTTCCTCCGAGGTTTGTTTAAACGAGAGACGAGAGAAAGAGAGCCATCACAAGTCTAATAAATTGTGCTTATTGAGTTGAGTTGAGTTGACAGACGAAAGAGTCGTAAGAGAAAGAGAAAGAGAGAGAGAGAAAGAGGAGCTTGTTCACTTTGACTATGAGAGAAGAAGAAGAAGACGAAGAAGAAGTGAGTAGGAGTTGGAGTCGAAGTCGAGTGAAGCAAACCGGAAATGGTGAGAGACAAAAGAGGGATAATGGAGGACAGACTCACGTTCTATTCAACAGAATCCACATCAAGTGTGAATTGGAAATGAAAAAGACAGAATGAACAAGAAAGAGAGAGAAAGAGAGATAGAGGAAGAAGACGAGAAAAGGAGAGAAAGAGTCAGAACTCTTGAACGCAACTTCACTTGCGGGCGAGTAAATACAAAAGACGGAGGAAATCAATTTGGTTCAACTTTCACTTCGGCTTGAAATATATCGTATTCTCTCTCTCTCTCTATCTCTCTCTCCATTCAAGATACGACTTAAAATATCCCATAGAATTTCTTTTAAATTGACACTCTACATCCAATTCCCAATTCAAGCAAATACTGATAGAGCACACACACAAAAATACACACGCCATGGGTAACTTTCTTTTATTCCCTCTCTTTTTTTCTCATACTCTTTTGCTCTCTTGCTCTCAAAATCAAATAGTCATCTTTCCCTTGACCATCCTCCCTTTTTTTCCGTCTCATAGGAATTTCCTGATGAATGATTCTCAAAGAGCTTCTCTTGAATAACCTTCAATTTTCAATTTCAATGCTACTCATTTCATTATTCGTAGGAATGGAATGAAATGGAATGGAGAATGAGAACAACTCTATCGTTACGGAATCGTATGTATCTGTACAAAAGTACAATTCACCATTTAAAATCCAGTTTCCTCACTAGATATGATTGAATGAGAAATGAGAAATCTCAAATCTCACTACAATTTGTAATTTAATATGGGCTTTCATAGACGGTGACCACGGGGAAAACCACATGGAAATAATTGAAATTCGTACAAAGCCCAACGAAATATGTACATACACGAACACTTGTATTTTTGGATTTGCACGTTTTTTGGTTGGACTTTGTTATTTGAACAAATTACATTTTTATCAAAGGGACCGACCTGAACACATTCCTCACTTTATCTTGTGAATTCTCATTGCTTTTTGATTTGATTTGAGTTTTTGAGTAGAGTTTAGACTTGAAATGGATATTGAGAAAATTCAACAGTTGAAAGTTGACATCTCCTGAGCATTGACTTTATTTATAAATATAATGAACATACGATAATGAAAAGGAAATTCCGGCTTAATCATAAAGATTTTTTTTAAATAGCGGTTTGGGGTAAAAAGTATTTGAAATCGCTCTGAGGAACTCCAAATATCTATTCTATACAAAAGTAATCAATGTATAGATAAGGATTTTTTTATTTGCAAGTTTGATTGCTTCACGGTCTTCTCGCCGTCACACTTGGTGAGAGAGAGAGAGAGATTGGGAAATTTCCCCCTTGAAACTCCACTTACCTCCTTATGAATCGACCAAATTAAGTTTTTATTCCCGACTTCCCAACCTTTATCTATTTGGAATGAGAAAGAGAGAGAGAGAGAGCGGTCGAGCATCTTTTGTTTGACTACAAGTTGGTTATGAGTTTATGAGTTACGATATGAACGTCTTCTCTTTCTTTAAGAACTTTTACTTTCCCTTTTACTTTCACTTTCCCCTTGGCAACTCTTGAAGCAGCAGTAGCATTTTTTTGCTCGTCCTCGTGGTTGGCCATTAAGCCCTCCCCTCATTTAGCACCACTTTGAACTTCCTAAGTGTACATTTAATTATGGTTTATGACCATCCTCTCCTGTAATTGACCTCATCCTGGAGTCCTGGAGCCAGACACATTTATGGTCATTTCCATCGCTAAAAAAGTTTCCCCAAAAAGTCCCGCCCCATCAAACTGTTTCCACACATTTTTTAGCCTTCATTGCGTTGGAATCTCTCTTCAATATTGATTTATCAAATAATGTCATAATGTCGTCACAATTCATGTCACATTCATTCAGTCACAAAAAAAAAGGAAATGCACACTTTTTTTGTTGGTCCATGAATTGTATTTATTTATTTTTGTCTGTTCATGTATTTACAAATATGCCGAGCAGCTACAAGAGAAATCTGATGAATCCTTGGTAAAAGCAGCATACTTTTGTACCAGAAAAGTGCTTCATATGTCCTCAGTTGAAAACTGGCTTTCCTTTATAGAAAAAGTTGTTCATCACTGTCCCATTTTTCCATATACATATGAATACATTCATAAAATACTACAACTATTTAATTATCCTTTCCCCCTTATTTTCAACCAAATATTCTGCACATTTCTCGTTAGTTTAGTTGCAGTATTATATTTGTTGAGACGCGTATGAGCTACGAAGCTGTAGACAACACAATTCGAGGAGCTCCGGCTTCTCATGAGTTTTATTACACACTGTGAGTATTA